>JAVXUL010112070.1:0-18020 GCA_035590515.1 Trichilia minutiflora
AAGTGTTTTGGAAATCAGGATTTTGTGAATGCCTTACAGGCCTACAGGGGGTATTCTGTGTGTTTGAGTACACCCTGGAGGTCTGTGGCGTCTGTCACAGGTGGGCCCCACGATTTAGGGTGTGATAGATAACATGGTCTCATACCAGTATATGATCCCTACTCAAAACGACGCGATTCCTGACCAATATGCAACCTTTAAATAAAAGACGACGTGGTCTCATACTAGCATGTGGTCACTATTCAGAATGATACGGTTCCTGATTAATATACAACCTTCAAATAAGAGACGACATGTTCTCATACCAGTATGTGGTCCCTACTTAGAATAATGTGGTTCCTGACCAGCATACGGTCTTCAAATAAAAGATGACGTGGTCTTAAAATCACTAGAATATTTGCCAACTAAAGATATAGAACCTGAATGTTGAGAGTGCACTTTTGAGAATAATAAGGGTTGATATAATTGAAAGTCAAATATATATAATGTCAAATACTAGAGTAGATCAAAGTTTGACTTCTAAATTTCTGATTGTAATATCGAGCCATCTTTTGTTGATGGGCTGTTGCTCTGATTGCAGCTTTGTCTCACGCTTCCTCTAACAAATCCAGGTCTAGTCTTCGGTTGGCTTCATTCCTTTCTTTATCATGGTCTTGGACTCAGAAAGTTGGGATGTCAATTTCAATTGGGACCACGACTTCGCATCTGAAAGCTAATAAGAATAGGAACTCTTCTGCTATCACTTTGGGGGTTATTCTGTAAGCCCAAAGTACTTCGGGCAATTTGTCAATCCATGCTCCTTTGTGTTCTCCAACCTTCTTCTTCATAGCCTTTTTAACTATCTTGTTGGCAGCTTCAACTTATCCATTAGCCTGAGGATGAGTTGATTAAGCGAATCTCAAGTCAATACTAAAATTCGGGCAGAATTCTTTGAATTTAGCATTGTTAAACTGCTTTCCGTTATCAACTACTAGTATTTGTGAGACTCCGAAGCGATATATGATATTCTGCTTCACAAAAACTATTGTCTTTCTTTTTATTATATTGGAGAGATGCTCTACTTCTATCCATTTTATAAAATAATCTATCACAATAATTGCATATTTGGTGTTGGCTCGGGTAGCAGGTAGTGGTCTGATCAGGTCTAATCCCATTGAGAAAAAAGCCAAAAACTGGAGAGACAAGAGAGTTCTTTCGGTGATTGTCTGAGAATATCCCTATAGATCTATGTGGTATGATCAGATAATCTGAGAAGCATCCTTCAAAATTGTAGGCCAGTAGTATCCTTGTCTAAGGATTTTATACATAAGAGAATAAGCCTCATTATGGCTCCCACAGATTCTACCATGTATTTTTTTCAGAACTTTGTCAGCCTCATCTGGTCTTAAGCATTTCAAATATGGCAAGCTAAAACCACGTTTATATAATATATTGTCAATGATAATATACCTGACTGACTTATTCTTGATCTTTCTCACCTCATTTCTGTCTATTGGTAGTTCTCCGGATTGAATATATGATTTGAGCTCCTTCATCTATATCAGGTCTAATATTTTTTACATGGTAGTCACATGTTCATCCTTCAAGTCTACGCTTCTTTATGTCAAAATTTTTATGGGCATTGAAGTAGGAGCTTTTCCCTTGAAAGTAGAAGCTAATTTGGCCAATGCATCAGCTCTGGAGTTCTCGGGCTGAGAAAACTACTTCACCATCACCTCTTTAAATGACTTTAGGAGTCTTCTGGTTTGACTCAAATAAGCTTGCATATTGTCCTCCTGAGCCTGGAATTGTCCCTTAATCTAATTGACAATTAACTGAGAGTCACAATTTATGCTAAGAGATGTAACTACCAAAGCCTGAGCCAACTTGATTCCGACTATCAATGCTTTATACTTTGCCTCATTTTTGATGACTTTGAAATCAAACTTTAAGGAATATATGACCTCTTCTCCACCAGGTCTCTTCAGAATCACGCCAGCCCCACTTCCTTGAATGTTTGATGTATCATCAACATATAGTTGTCAGAACTTTTCTGAAATGTTGGAGGTAGAGATGTTGGATTCGCCTCGGATCTGACTGTTTTTTTAGACCTCTAGTATCAATAACTGCCGTTTTACAGACTTTTCAGCAACAAAATCTACTAGTGCTTGCCCCTTGATAGCTTTCTAGCGTTAATAGTCTATATTATACTCACTGAGTTTGATTGACCACTTCATCACTTGCCCCTATAAATCTGGTTTATAGAGGATTTGTCTTAGAGGTTGATTTGTCATTACCATAATCTAGTGCGCCTAAAAATAAGAACACAACTTTCTGACCGCAATAACAAGCGAAAGAGCAAGCTTCTCTATTGGGGTATACCTCATCTCAGCATCTAGCAAAGCTTTGTTAGTATAATAAACCGATCTCTGTATATTTTTTGTGTCCTCTTTTACTAGGACAGAACTTATAGAATGATCACTGACAGCTAAGTATAGCTGTAAGATGTCTTCCTTCTTAAGAATTACAAGATGCAGAACATGAGGTAGGTACTCTTTAAGCTCTCTAAAACTTTATTTACAATTCTTGTCCTACTCTATTTTCTTCCCTTTTCTCATTATTTGAAAGAAAGAAAAACATTTGTTTGTGGCCTTTGAAACAAACCTGCTTAGTGCAGTTAATCTCCCCGTTAAGTTTTGTAACTCTTTCATTGTTTGCGAAGGTTTCAAATCTATGATCGCCTTTAATTTCTGAGGATTCGCCTCAATTTCGTGCTCACTATTAACCAATCCCTAGAATATTGAACCATCATTCTTCAAATCAAAAGACATGACTTTATAATAATACAAGCCTTGATTGGTAACAACAACAGTTTTGTCCTCATCAAGCTCATGCATCTTGACTTTATTGTATCCCAAAAAAGCATCCATGAAGCTCAGAAGCTTGTGTCCTCCCATAAAATCTACCAACTAATTAATTTTTAATAGAGAAAAACTGTCTTTAGGACAAGCCTTATTCAGGTCAGTGAAGTCCACACACATCCTTTATTTTCCATTGGCATTTTTCATCATTACTACATTGACAATCCACTCGGGATAATGCACTTCTTGGATAAAATAGAACTTTAAAAGTTTATCCATTTTTGTCTTTATGGCATCTCTCCATTCAGCATTAAATGCTCTTCTTTTTTAGCTACTGGTTTAGATTTCGGGTCTACTGTCAAATGATGGGAGATGACTCGAGAGTCAATTCTTGGCATATGATCATGAGACCAGGCAAACACATTAGTATTTTGCCTCAACATTTTAATTATAGATATCTTTAGCTGAGCAGTTAGGTTAGACCTAATTTCGCTACTCTTTCGGGTTATTTATCTTCTAACATTACAACTACCATCTCCTCTATAGGCTCGATGGACGGTAACTTATGCTGTCAACTAACTTTCTCGTCAAAGTTTTGAAACATCCTTTCTTGTTGATCATTTTCTCCCTATTCTATAGTTGTTTCCTTCAGAGGGCGTTTATGTATGCAGTAAGAGCTCCTTGAAGCCGTGACAAAACAATATCGAGCCTCCTTCTAACTTCCCCTCACAATTCTGACTCCGTCTCCTACTCTGAATTTAAATTTCAAATAGTGAACACTCTCTACTACTTTAATAGACCTGAGAAAGGACCTCCCCAAGATCATAGAATATGGCATCTTAATATCCATAACTTATAACTCTACCATTGTAGTCTTCTGATATGGCTTATCACCATCGTACTAGTAGCTGTATTATTCCTAAGGGATATAAATAAGATCCTCCAAATCTATGTAGAACAGTTTTGACAGGTTTTAATCTCAAATCTTCAATCCCCAAGGAATCTCGAGTCTCTTTGAAAATTATGTCAGTTGAACTACCTATGTCAATCAAAATCCTGCCGATCTATGAAGTTTCCACTATTAAAGTAACCATCAGGGTATGGTCATGTAGATAATAGACTTCATATTCATCCTTATCAGTAAACAGTGTAGGAATCGATTCCACCTTTAGTTTCTTCTCTACGCATACGTTCATCACGTGAGGCGCAATAGCTGAGCTTGATCATGAATATCGAGAATAATTTTTTCAAGACTTGTTGAAAGTTTTGCTAAAGTAGGCCCTCTGTGATCACCATCAGATTATCTCTCCTTTGATCCCATTTTGGGTCTTGTGGCTTGTTGTTAACATCTACCATGAACTTAGTCAAGTAGTTATTCTTGATCAAGACTTCCGTTTGACTTTGTACATTATAACAGTCATCTGTAAGATGCCCGATGTCTTGGTGGAATTCAAAAAACTTGTTTTTCACATCTTCGATTGGTTTAGACCTCATTAGGTGAGGGTCTAACATGAGTGTCCCCCACCTTTTTATCTCTTCTAATATTTGTGAAAAAGATGCGTTCAAAGGGGTAAAAATTCTTTTCCCTTGTACCTAAGCCACTCGCCTCAGATCCTCTCTTCGAGGTGATCTCCTTTCTTTGAAATACTTATCATCCTTTCATCTCTCAGTTCTAAAGTGATCAGGGGCGTAGCCTCTTCCACGATTCATCTCAGAGGATTTTCTTTTCTCAGCCTTCCACTTCTTATTCTCAGGCTTATTGAATCAGTTGTTTTCTCTCGAAGAACCCCTTACAACTTTCTCCTCCTTCATAATCTTTAGCATCACTTGATTTTTTACCTCTATTTTATCAAGTAATTCTCTCCGAGCAGCTTCATATATAGTAATAGAGGTTCGACACACAGCGTACCAAGCTCGGTCTTTTTTCAATCCCTGTTTTAAGCCTTCTAATGCTAGGGGGTGGTGAAAAGTCCTTAGTTCTAACACCTCTTCATGGTACCTTCTTACGAAGCTTCTGATATTTTTTTTATTTTCTTGTTTAAGCAACAACAAGGAGTTTGGAATCTTGGTGCTGAAAACCACTCCTCTAAACTCTTTCGTAAAGAGTTTATATAGCTATGCGAAGTTTTGAATGATTTCTGGAACAAGATTAACAAACCATTTTCTCGTCTGTCCCTTCAGCGTTATTGGAAACAAACGACACATCTGATCTTCATCCAAATCTTGGATGAGTATCATTTCTCGAAAAAAATTCATATGTAAAGAAGGATCTATCTTCTCAAAAAATGGAGTGATTTGAGACATCTTAAACTTACGGGACAAAGTTAAACTCATAAGTCTAGGAACGAATGGAGACTTAGAGTATGGCCCCGTTTGCTGAATAGATTCAACAAGTTCACCTCAGGGCCGTGCCTTTTCTATATTCATCTCTTCTACAAGCTTCCTTACCAAAGTCTTAACATCTTTTTACTTGGTAACAGTTCCCCAATCCTCCTCCTAACATGAATACCGATGTCTAAAAGCTTCAAGTTCCTTTTTTTCGCCTTTGCTCCAGGATCACCCTCATGTTGTCAGGGGATAAAATGGCTTCCAGAGACTTTTCTTGAGCAGATTCTGGGCTTTGAGATACACGCATAGATTCATGATAGTCCCTTTTATGGATCTTGAAAGGCATATTCTCATTCTTACCTTCCATCTTCTTTGAAAGAGGTCCCTCTACATTCTTGCCTTTTCTCTTCTCTACTGCTATATATCTTTTCTTTGGGGTTTTCCTTCTCATTCTATCGTCGATCTTCGTTATTTTTCCCGGTCGTGGGGTACTGCTCTTTACTGTTTCGTCTGGTATCTTTGAACCTATATGGAATATCTTCCTTATTTCTTTCATTTCTTTGACCAACATTTGGATCTGCTGGTCTTTTTCTGTATGTCGTTGTTCACTGTCTTTAAACTATTATAGCAAACGAGTTACTTTATCCATTTCTCGCGCATGGCGTGACTCACGAGTAGGGACATTCTCCGAGTTAGACTTAGAGCTTAGATGCTCCGAAATCTCCTGTTGTATGTTCCGTGCTTCATCTGCTACTGCCATTACATCGATGGAATCCCCTTCTGGGTTTCTCTTTTCTGAGGTATGCCTTCGCGTTGGGTAAGCTCTTGCTGTTGTCATCTTCCAAAGAAACTGGTGATTTAATAGCTTTTTGTTTGAGTTTCCACAAACGATGCCAAATACTGATGTAAGAAGTTGTGATCGTCTTCAACCTCGAGCACCAGCTTCTTCTTCTTCTTTAATGTAGGTCGTTTGATAAACACTACTCTGCAAAACACAGAAACCTCAGGGGTAAAAGCCAATATCCTGGTGAAAATCTTTCGATGCTTAAGTCAATAAGGGTTTTTTTTATATGTGAGAGTTAAGAGAAAATTAGAGAGAGAGAAAAAGAAGAGAGAGAGTATCAGTTTATGTATGTTTTGTGTCAAGAAAAACTGGAAAATTCATTACCCATGAATGCCAAAAATGAACCTCCCCTTTTTTTGAAATCTGTTAGCTTTTAATCATTAGCTTGCCTAACTATATATTTGTGTCACTTTCTTATTGGATTTTTCTCAAAAGTTTATTGCAAAAATCACAGGGAGAGAATATTCTGGAGGATTGATGGGGTCGGATGACTAATTCCTGGAGGATGAGTCACTGAGGATGTGTTCCAAGACGTCATAGGTCTCGGGTGAATATTTATATAATAGTTAACTATATAGCGTCCAAAAGAAAATCTCGGATGACAGTACAATTAGTTAATCATTATATTATTCACTATAAGTAATCCAAGAAGTTTCCTTGAATATGTGACCTCAGAGACTATAACCGATAAGAGATTTTATTTTTAACACTATAGAAGACGGTCTTGAAACGTCATCGTATTATAGGTCTTTAGAGGGATCGATACTTCGGGAGAATGGGCTTTTCATAAATTACCCAAACAAATAAAATTATCTTTTGATTAACTTATTGAAGTAATTTAATTATTCGTCAATATGAAGTATCATTAACTATACTAATGATATTTATTATATCTATCATCAACTTATCGATTAGTATATGTAACCCCTTGGTTTTATCGTGAATTAGACATCAACTGATATAAACTCTTTCATATTACTTCGGTAAAATTCCTTGTAATAAAAGTTTTTTATGACATGAGTGACCTTTGCAATATATCATGACCCCTAAAATAAAGAGAATGTATTTTTAGATAAACTCATATAATCGTACTTACATTTAGTAAAGTTCCTCTACTGTTAACTCCCGATCGAGTGTAGATCATGAAGTTATCAAACTCTTAATTTGATCATAGGATCATAAAATCAATCATATATGAGATTTGTGTATCTGAAAACTTATTTTTGAAAATCGCGTACTTTGATCAAAGATTTTGATTCTTGTGTATGATATTTTTATCTAAGATCTCAAATTTAAATATATAGCTAACAAATTTCATATTAACCATCACTTGTCCTCATATAATAAGAACACATTACCATCAATCTTCTTTCACCAGGTGCGAATAATTCAATGTGATATATACAAGTGAATGATACGTCTCAGTGTAGAAGACAATCTTAATGTCTCAGATCAAAGGATTAATGATATACTAGTACGACTATATGATGAATCATTAATTACAAATGATATAATGAATCACTGATTACAGATGATTAGTCATATGATTCATCATATTTATTCACATTCAGTAATACGTTTTCTAGTGTATTACCCATGTTTATACCCTTGTGATATAAAACACATCACCTAAATATTAGTATAAGATACTAATTTTTGTCAGTATTAAAATAAGCCAGTTATATAACATCATTATTCTTTATGATGTTACCTTAACTGAAATTTTTTTGGATGTATTTAAACCATAAATTCTATACTCATAATTATAACTCTTCGTATTATTAAAAGAAATAACAATAATAACAATCGAACAAAAGTATTATTATTTTATTAATTATGAATATTTTTATAGCTAATTATAAAAGTATATTTATATAAAGATGATATCCTTGAACCATATGACATGATTAGATCTAGGGTTTATCTTTAATGAACTCTCACTTGCACTAGAGCTAATCACTATAGTATCCAATGTCCATCTTTTCAAGATGATGATTCAGTTGCTGTTATGTTATCAGTTTAGTCAATGGGTTCATCACGTTATCTACTGACGGAGTCTTCTATGATCAGTTATTGATCAGCAATAATCTTTCTGATCAAGTGATTCTTACATTGAATATGTTTAGATTTTTAGTGAGATCTAGGTTTTTTAGCCTACACTATCGCTCAATTGTTATCAAAGTATAATTCTATTAGATTAATCATAAAGGAAACCACTTTAAGTTCATTTATGAACTTACAGATCCAGATAGCTTCTTTCACAGCTTCAAAAGCAATGATATATTCAGCTTCTGTAATAAAATAAGTTATAGTAGTCTATTTGAAACTTTTTCAATATATGACATCTCTATTACAGATGAAAACAAATAAAGATGTAGACTTACTATCATCTATATTTAACTAAAAGTCAAAATCAGTGTAATCCTCTAATTTCAATTCACTACTCCCATAAATCAAAACTAAATCCTTAATTCTTTTTAAATACTTAAAGATTCTTTTGACTGCAGTTCAATACTATTCTTTAAGATTTACCTGACAAATGTTCGTAACATTTATAGTATAAGTTATATCAGGTCTAGTACATAGTATAACATATATAATACTTCCTATAACCGAAGCATAAGAAATTATCTATATACACTGGTGGTCAACTTTAATTTTAGGTTTCATCTCTTTAGAGAGATAAATACCATGACTATAGGCTAAGAAACCCTTTTTCGAGACTTTCATACTAAACTTTTTTAGTACTTTTTCTATGTATATTTTTTGAAAAAGGCCTATTAATCATTTTACTATATCTCTATAGAGACAAATACATAAAATATAGGTTGTTTCTCCTAAATCTTTCATGGAAAATATATTAGACAACCACAATTTAGTATCAAATAATATGTCCACATAATTTCTTAACAATAATATAACATTCATGTATAATATAAGAAATGTGATGGGATTATTAATCTTTCTTTTGTAGACACAAAATTCATTAATACTCTTGATGAAACCAAACGATTTAACTATATCATCGAATCGTATATTCCAACTTCTAAAAACTTACTTTAATCTATAAATGAATCTATGTAGCTTATATATTTTATGATTATCTACAAATGAAACAAACCCTATGAGTTATTGTGTATATATGGTCTCTTTAATAAAACCATTGAAGAAGGCTATTTTTACATCTATTTGTCATATCTCATAATCATAATAAGCTTTAATAGCAAGTGGTATTCGAATGGACTTTAACATAGCTATTGATAAAAATGTTTTGTTATAATCAACAACTTGTTTTTGAGTATAATTCTTTGCCACTGTCTAACTTTAAAAGTCTCTAATTTTCATTTTTGTTAATCTTTCTTTTGTAAACTATTTATAACCAATAGGAATAATTCTCTTCAATGGATCAACAAGTGACCATATTTGATTAGCATACATGGTGTGAAACCCATCCCTCAGATGTATGGGCATCATGATAAATCTCTCATGATATTTCTTGAATGATGTCATGTATAGATCATACATTAAAGAGTAAGATATCTTGAATTTATTTGTGAGAAGGTGTGTGGTATAGAATATAAGTTTATGAGAAAGAACTAAATTTTTGACGCTAAAATCATCTCCAATTGAGAAAAAGTTCCTTGTCGTTTTTATAGAGCTATTATAAAACCCATCCCTCAGATGTATGTGCATTATGGTAAATCCTTCATGATATTTCTTGTATGATATCATGTATAGATCATGCATTAGAGAGTTAGATACCTTGAAGTTATTTGTGAGAAGGTGTATGGTATAGAATATGAGTTTATAAAAAAAAACTAAATTTTTAACCCTAAAATCATCTCCAATTTAGAAAAAATTCAATGTTTTTTTATGGATCTCAGAGAGAGCTTTCCATTGTTATATTATGGGTTCCTAGTGAATATCAGGATCCAAAGTTATGACCATTTAAAGTAATAGTTCTCAGAAGAAGGAGTAGAGGCAAAGGTATCGATACCTTTTGATAAGGGTATCGACACCTTTCAAAGCAGAGAGCCAAACCTAGGGTATCAATACCTTGACAAGGGTATCAACACCTTTATGATAGAGGAATGCATAATTATGATGAAACGTATCGATACGTTAAGGAAAGGTATAGACACCCTGTAAGTATAGTAAATAGTGAAAAACTAAAGGTTCTGATATGTTTTAGAAAGGTATCGATACCTTTCGATGAATTACACTATATTTTTGGAAGGATACTTTCGTCTTTTCATAGTTCTTATATATTCCTTTCTCTCTCATCTGAAACAGTTCTCTCTCTTTGTCACGAGGAGGACATCCAAAGGGTAGTTTTTCATCGAGAACTGTGAGTGGATAGACTTTATTTATTTTGTCTCGTTATATGCTTTTAAATGATTATTACACTTGGTATAGCATAAAATGTGGATATATGTGTGTGTGTGTGTGTATGTGATTAAAATAAGGAGGCATTGGAATTGATATTGTGTGGTGACCGGATTGGTCCCTTATTTGTGGTAATATAGGGATGCCATGAATGTGAGGTTGAAGGCCTAATGTGTATATTTGGTATTGTGTTATGAGATTGAGGCCAGAGGCCTATAGCAAATGATATTTTATATACTGATTATAGATGTGGTATAGCCTATGTTATATATTACAAACAATAGCCAGGGTGCCATAAGTATGTTTTGGCCTTGTGAGCCACAAATGATAGAGTTATTAGATGTGACATTATAGGTGAGGATTATCAATACAGCTCAGGGTGGAGTGGATGGAATCTGATAGTCCCAGGGTGAGGATTGACCATACAGCTGAGATAGAACGGGTGAAATCCAATAGACCCAAGAATGTGGATTAACCATGCACTCCAAGATAGGATAGGTGGAATCCAACACGTCTAGGCTAAAGTATGCTAGCCTCATATATATTTACATAGACACACCTCCCCAACCAGGATTGCGAATTAGCCATACAGCTCAGAGAGAGTAGATTGGATCTTATAGACCGAAGGGTTACTTATACATATTGATTTACATTGACTCTTTTGTAGTCATGTTTAATATGCTACATCGTAGATATTTTATTTTTGATGATTACGATAGTTTCTGGTAATCAATGTATGGAATCATTTGCTATATGTATATCATTGTGGTCTACTTACTGAGTATTTTTTCAAATACTCACCCCTCATTTTTTCATTTTAGGTTAGTGTTGGTGGGAGCGGCATAGCATCGCTGAAGCGAGTTTCAATAGATTTTTCAAGTACTCGACTCAGATATGTGTATCATAGTCCACTAAACAGAAATAAAATTGTATTTATGATTTTGTGTATTTGGCTTGGCCAAGAACTCATTGAAATAGATATTTTAAAAAATATTTGTAATATTGTGTATTTTATGATAATACAGATGTTAATTGATATTCATGATTGAAAATCTTTTATTATGTTATTTTTGAAAATATGTTATAAAATAGATACTATACCTTGCGAGTCTTGGGATTACATTCTAACTATAGAATGTATTTCTAATATTCGCGACGATTGCCACATGGTCGACTAAGGTCGGGGTGTTACACATAGAGTCCATTTCAGATTTCATAGTTTCAAATCATTTTTCAGAATCTATATCTAATATCATCTTTTCATAGGTTTAGGATCTTTCTTCTACTCATCTTCTCTTATAATAAATGATTAAAAATCATCATTAGAAAGAAAGAAGTACCATTGTGAAGGACTAGATATCCTAGTAAATTTACTAAGAGATTAGTCTATAGATGGCTAAGGATCATATCAAACTAGTTTATCAATATAAATTAGTTCATCTGCATCAATAGGCTCATGCATCTGAGGTTGATTAACGCCAAACTCTCCAGACTCTTTTCAGAGCTCAATTTTTCTATCTATACTACCTTATTCAATAAACTAATTCTTTAAGAACTATGCGTATTTATTAATTAAAATTTTTTTATCAGTATAAAAGTAAAATTAATATCCTAAAAAGTCTTTAGGATATCTTATAAATTTACTCTTTTCAGATTTTTCATCAATCTTCTCAGTTTTAACTATCTTAATATAAGCTTGACACCCTTAAGGCTTTGTTTAATTAAAACTTGGTTGTTTTTCATACCATATCTCATGCGGAGTATTGGAAACTGCTTTGGATAGAGTTCTGTTCAAGATGTAAATTACATTATTAAGGGCATATCTCTAAATATATATTGGTAAATCTGTGAAGCTTATCATTGATCGTACTATATCAAGTAAGGCATGATTCCTCTTTTTTGATACACTATTTTGTTAAGGTGTATAAGAAGTCAACTGAGAAATTATGCTATTGATCTTAAGAAAATTTAGAAACTCAGTATTTAAATATTCTTTACTGTAATTAAATCGAAGTATTTTATTACTCTTTCCTATTTGTTTCTCTACTTCTACTTTGAATTCTTTTAACTTTTTAAAAGATTCAGATTTATACTTCAATAACATATAACCATATCATGAATAATTATCGATAACGTTATGAAATATGAGAAACCACCTTTAGCCATTTTATTAAATAAGCCACACACATCTGTGTAGATCAATTCAAGAACTTAGTTGACTCTTTTTCCTTCACCTATAAAGGGTAATTTGGTTATCTTACCTTGAAGATAGGATTTATAGGTTGGGTAAGGTTCATAACCTTATAGACTTATAAGTCTATTATTACCCATCTATTCAATCCTTTTCTCTCTAATATGACCTAATCTATGATGTCATTTGAGTCTTGAATCAATTTTATTTCTAGATCTTTTCTTATTAACGATATTAGTTGTGTTAATTTCATTTGTTTCAAGAATAGATAAACCATATATATTCAAACCAATGCCAACTCATTTATTTCTCAAATAAATATTATATTTACATCTATCAAAAGTAAAGGTGTAACCAAATTTACACAAATTATTGATAGATAAAATATTTCTATTAGCTATATTAAAATGCATAATTTTGTAAAATAGAAAAGTATAACCTAAAAGTAAAGCCAGTCTACAAGTCCTTTAATAAATGATAATAACAGTTGCTCCATTTATTATCTTTAATGTTACTGTACCATTCTTAAATAACTGCTTACTCTAAAGATCCTGTAATAACATATAAATATATGAGGTAGCAGTTGAATGTATAATTTAAGAATTTTAATATGAAATAATATTTAATTCAGTTTTAATAATATGATAAAAAAATACACCTTGCACCTTCTTTGTTCTCAAGCTTTGTAGGTAAAGAGGATAGTTTCTCTTCCAATAACCAAGGTTTTGTTTTCTAAAAATGACGCTAATCTTTAGCCTGATTCTTAATAGCAGGCTTGGCTTTACACTTTACCCCTTTTCTTTTCTTAGAGACACCTGTTTTAGGTCCATACTTGGAGGTTTTCTTACTTTTATTCTTTGATGTTTTACCAGAAGATATCATAACAAGAATGATCTCCTTTCCTTTCTTCTTGGAAGTTCTTATATGAATTAATAATTTAGAAAGAGTGTGTTCTTTTTTAGTCAAACTCTATGCGGTTAGACACTATTCAAAGCTAGAAGAGAGAGATTAAAGAATACGAAGTCTATTAAAAATCCTAAAGCCTTAAACTGTCCTATTAAAAGATGAGGTTTTAAAGGTACCCCCTTATTTAACCTAATTTGAAATAAGATAGTTGACAATTCAAACCTTTTAGCTTTGAAACTTTTTTCGAATAATTCCAATAAAGAAAGATAAATTTTCGAGGCATCTGACATATCCTTATATTAGGCCTGCAAGTCATCACTTATAAATGCCAACATATATTATTTTACTTTAAGATTATCATCCTTTTATTTTTGAAAAATCTCTCTTCAGGTGAAGCTTCATTGAAAAGGATCATTAGCGTTGGTCTATGAAGGACATACCCAAGTTTTTCAAAATTTAGAACTATTCTAAAATTTTTATACTAGACTTTAAAATTAGGTTCAGTAAATTTATGAGTGTCTAGGTTTTTTTAAAAAGGGTTAGACATTTTAGTAGGATCACATAATTGAATTTTTATTTGTAATTCAATTTTTAAGAAGAGAAATATATTAGTTTGTATTTGTATAAATATCAAATCATTTGGTTTTGAACTTTAAACTAAATAGTATTGTTACTATTTTAATTATATCATATCCTCTCTTCGATAGAAAAAATTGTAATTATATTACAGTTTACGTTGATGATTAAGTTCTTATTAAATTCACAAAACCTCATCTAATAGTTATTGGTCCAGTAAATTTAACAAGTTAGAAACTTCTTTCTATTTGTAATTTTTTATAAGATATGATCGATCAACTTAAAGATTTAAGATACCTTACCTAACATTTATTGATGCCTTAATCTAGTTAGACTAGACTCAATACTCTTTCATAAACAAGCATACAATCAGACCTCTCACGTAATAGTTATTGATAGTATAATACACACTATAAAGAAATAGATCATATAGATCACGATACCCTATGAGAACCATTAATTAATAGTTATTGGATTATCCCTATAAAAAACACTTATAACCTATTGATTGCATTCAAAAGTTTGAGCCTAACATTTAATTAGGGAGATTTATTATTTAGGTATTAATGAATATACATCATTATGTATATTATTTAATAATAGAATTTTAAATTCTTAACCATTTTAGAAATTAATCTATTATTATTTTATTTGATTAAAACTATTTAATAAATTAATAATTTAATTTATTCATATGGTATTTAATTGATACATTATCAATTAATTAATTTAATTACTCTAATTAGAATTATATTAATTCTAATTTAATTAAAATTAATTAGAATCAAAATTCAATTAATTTTTAATTAGGAGTAATTATTTATGTTCGATCGGAACATGCTCTAACATGAAATAATTAATTCTTCTAATTAAAATTTCGATAACATAAAATTAATCAAATAAATCAATTATGAAAATTATGATTAATAAATTAATAATAACATTTATTAATGGATTAAGTTCACATTTCACAAATTGAATTGTATTTTGGTTTATTAGAGCATATTTCAAAAATACCCCTCATTAGAATCAGTTTTGGTTGGCGCATTTTCGATAATTAGGGATCAAAATTACCCAATATTAATACATGACTTAGAATGCATCGGCGCATCGGAACCATTTCAATTATACATTGCCATACATTTCGATCATGGCCATGTATATTATTATGCATTATTATCAATATATATAAAGTATATTTAAATAATTTAAACATTTCTAATTGAACATGTCAATACAATTATCAAACAAATTCAATAAAATCTTTATTAATATATATCAATTATAATTGATATTATATTAACATATATATGCAAAAACATCACAACAAATCAAATTTTCATGATTGTAACATATATACATGGGTAATATTACAACAATTATTTTCAATAAATTAAAAATTATGTTAACACATAATAAATATTTTATTAAAATGTACTAATATAAAAATGCATAATAATCATAGTAAAATATTTTTTCAACATATTGAAAAAAATCAAGTTAACATATAATAATCAATATTATCAACATGTTAACATATACAGGCATATATATCATAATTTATAATTTTCTAATACATTGAAAAATTATATTAATAGATAATAATCAATATTATCAATATATTAACATTTATATGCATAAATATCATGATCAATTAATTTCCAACACATTGAAAAGTCATGTTAACATCTATTACTCAAAATTATCAATATGTTAACATATATTTATACATACAATCACATTCAAATATTTTCCAACATATTGGAAAAACATGTTAACATATAATAAATATTTTGTCAACATGTTAACATATATATATGCATGTTCAAATTTTGTCTCATTATGTTTTATGACTTTGATACCACTTTTGAAAGTGTTTTCCACCAAGAGAAAACATTGCCTAAAGATTCAAATATACAAATATGGAATTTAAAAATTTTAAAAATATAAAACAAATATGTATATACATATTTATACCTAAGTCGAATTTGGATAACTAACTATTTTCAATTGCCTCCAAGTATATCTACACACCGGTTTGTTGACGATAGTTTTGGTTTAATGATTGGAGACTAAACTTAAGATTGTTATACTCTTTTTCAAGATTCATTAAGGTTAAAGTTCAATTTTTTACACTTAGAAAATTGTTTTGTTATATAAAAAATGAAGAAATATAAAGAAATTGATTTTCTTTCATTCCTTCGTCTTTTTTTTTTCTTCACAAAGAAAACATTTGGAATCAAAAGCAAAACCATTTTGTTTTAATTCCTCTCTTGGCCAACTCATGGTTCATTGTTTTATCTCTTGTTTTTTCTTTTATTTTTAATCAAATAAAACATTAAAATATTAGGTGAATGGTGAATGATGATTGATGGATTTTAAATCTATAAAAGTAATTTTAATAAATTAATACATAAATATATATCATCAATAATTTAAAAACAAATATAAAAGGACCAAATCTCTACCATTTATTTTAATCAAATTAAATCTCAATTATTCATTCCAATCTAGTTAGATATAGATTAACAAAATTTTAACACTTGTCAAAATCTTGTTAATTCAAAAGTAAACAAGATAAACATGGATAAAATGATGGCATTTAACACTATCATGTGATGCTATGTGTCAACCTTTTGTTGGTCTGATAACAATTATCAAATAATAAAATATGACAACCCTAATTTTATATAAGCTCTCAAATTATACGTAAATTATGTTTACGGTATTTCTAAAATCACTGGAACATTTTCTCGAATCAATGAGTGTTGGCGCATTATCGAAAAATATATTCTTTATTAATAAAGAATAAAATTATCTTCTAATCAACTTATCGAAGTAATTTAATTTTTCATCAATATGAAATATTATTAACTATATTAATAATATTTATTATATCCATCATCAACTTACCAGTTATTGTATGTAATCCCCTTAATTAACCATTGTGATATCCTGTGTTTTAAGTGTATTATTATAGTATAAGTTGAAACACTAGTATGAGTGACAGTACACTATCGAACACTTTGTAGTTTTCTTGGTGATATTATAGGTTATCAAACTCCGATTTGGATAATTTTTTTCATAGAAAGCTAACACAATAATATGTAACTTTTATGTTTACCGCTTTCCCTGATCGAATCATTTTCTAGTCCAAACAATTGAATGCTATAGCCCTTCTGGTTGGCAGTGTATCTTTGCGTACCTTTTGATTTTTGAACCATAACGTCCTGTAAAAAACTCCAAATGCAATGATTATTGAACAATTAGAAATATAAGGCATTTGTCTACAACTTCATGTTTACAATAAGGCCTGAATTGTCCAAATGATAGGTTAAAAAGGAAGAAAATCATAGAACTAGTGATGGGCCAGTAGTGATTGGGCTTCCCAGCCCAAAATTGGGTGTCATAGCCTATAAATGGGTGCTCCAACACCCAAATTTGAGTTAAGCATATGAATAAATCCCTTCCCCTTCATCTCCTTCATTTCAACCAGATTTATATTGTGAAACCCGTCCCTTAGCATTATGGGCATAATAGTAAATCCCTCAAGAGTGTTCGTGCATGTCTTTGTAGTTAGATTGTGCACGAGAGGGTATAGAATATGATGAATACATCTTGGATAAGATTGTGGTGATGGATATGAGCCTTTAAGAAAGATCTGGATTTTTGACCCCAAAATCATCTCCAATTGAGAAAAAGTTCCGTGTCGTTTTTGTAGAGCTCGGAGAGAGCTTCGTATTGATATATTATGGGTTCCGAGCGGATATTTGAGCTAAAAGTTATGGCTAATTGAAGTTGTAGTCCTCGGAATGAGGACCAGGAGCAAAGGTATCGATACGTTTGGGGAAACGTATCGATACGTTGAGGATTTTGGCCCAGGGTATCGACACCTTTGGGAAAGGTATCGATACGTTTACTGTAGCGGCCAAAGGTATCGACACCTTTG
>JAVXUL010112081.1:0-18020 GCA_035590515.1 Trichilia minutiflora
TCGGCATGAACAGTAACTTAACATCAAAAAATTAATCAAAATACGGATATGAACTCGTAATGAAGCTGGGAATCTCACCACGGAGTCAATTTAACTCAACCACGTTCGGATTGCGAGTAATTATAAAAACCCCTAAATTTGTAAATAGTGCTCAAAACTCTCTCCCGACCAAATCATCAACCAAATCGAGCAAACGGAGTTTCTAGAGTGTAGCCCATGATGAGTACGTAAGATTCATAGCAAGAAACGAGAGTTTAATTGGATGAAAAATGAGAAATTTAGAGGAAATTAAAACAAACATACAAGCAAAAGCAAACCAGGGGAGCTCACGGGAAGAAATAAAAAGGGGAAAGAAAATGAGTTAATTTTGGTTTTATGGAATCAAATACACATTAATGAAGGAGTAATTATCGAATTGCCCTAGAACTAAAAAAAAAGAAAGAAAAATAATGAAACAATGGAAAATGAGACTTTTCCTGCCTCCTGCACATTATCCAACTTCTAAGTTGTGATTCTCTCTCCTCTGACCTCAGATTTGACTCAAATTTGATTCTATGAAATCCTTATTGTGTCTTATTTCTGTAGAAACAAACGGCTCATCATTTGGACCTCCAGATCAACAGGAATTTGACTTGGAAGCTCGAGTGCGCAATTAAGATTTTTGAGAACAATTTGCCAACCTATCAATTCTTCATCAATTAGAACTCTTCACAAAAATAATCGATAATGCATAGTTATTAACACAATATCGAGCACCCGAACATGTATTTTATGAAATAATAAAAATGCCCTTATGTCAAAAATGACCAACGTATCCTTGTTTCAACTATAGGGTATTATAATTTTTTATGCAATAAAAATTTGATTTTCAGAAAACTTAGAATATATACATATTTATATATATATAAATAGGTATTAGTTCTTTTAGAAGTCGAAAACTTTTTCTTTAAAAACTCAGGTTTCTCAAAAAAATATATAAAGGTGTGTGTGTGTATCAACTATCAAATAACAGAAAATAGGAATCAAACATAACAGGACATCAATTGCATGTTTTTTATAATGTCTGAAATATGATCTCAAAATGTCAAGGTCATTAGAGAAGTATGCAGAGATGTGAACAAATAACATGTGACAGAGAACAAAATTTCCTCCGCCCCCTACTTCTCACATGTACCAGTACCTACACAAAACAAAAATCAAGATATGCTTTTTGAGCACATAACTTCCCCTCTTATGAGTCCGGGTTAAGGGTAGTAAAAATGGAAATGATGGCCAAATCTAGTAATCAGAAATCCAAAAAACAGGAATAGAAACATGAAGAAATGTTCATGAAAACCATAATGTATCAAATTATATTAAAACATATGTAACCTTATCATTGGTAGATAAAACTATACAGGTATTTTATCTATATATACTCATGACTATATATATACCCACCCACCCACAAAATGTAATATAAATGTGATTAGTTTCATTTACAAGTTCAAATATTAAGAAATATCACAACAATTACTTTCAATTATAATTGGCTACCTCCTAGCCTCAAATCCAAAACAATTTATCATCTCTTCCTCAAAACATTTATAAACATGAATAAGTTCAGTTATCAATATCAAGTATAATATAGAGATTTATTTTTTTAGTATTTTAATAATTAACTTGCAATGAATAAATTTAAAACTTGTGAATACTGGAAAAAGAAGTAAGTATATCTACTTACACTTAAAGCATATCATATATATAAATAAGGCTTTTTAAAGCATAAAGAGAACATATAAGTTTTATTCACTGTAAAACATTTTCCAACATTTAAAATACATAACATGCAGAATTATTGAAAACGTATATAATCCCATTCATAGTTGTAGGGAGGGTTCACACTCCTTAGTAGTCGTTACACCGTTTGTTCTCTAATTTGCAAGCTCGAACCAGAAGGTTAATTTAACCTTTGGGAGCTTTAACCATAACTAACTAACGAAAATCCCCTTTTTTATGAACAGTAGTCCTAACTATTATTATACAATCAAAACGATAATCGAAGCATGTAATTAACTTAAAACGAGGTTAAAAGTCTTACCAAGAAGCTAATTTAGTTCATAATTACCTTAATTGCAAGAAAATTCAAAAACCCCCAAATTTGGCATAAAACCCTAACTCCTTTTAACTTAATACGCAATCAAATCACTCAAATAATGTTACTAGAGTATTAAGGATCTATATTTTAGACCCTTAATTATAATTATTTAAGTGGCCGTTTAGTAACATTATTTTAGTGAGGTTCCAATCTCTTTTCCAAATTTTTATTTTTATGCTCAGGGTATTGGAAACTTTGAGTAAGGTTTTGAACCTTTGGAATATCATTTTTTGAAAAATATCGTTTAGATCCCTTACTTCTAATGCTGTTTTCATATTCATATGGGCTACGAATTTACTTTTGTTTCTTTCTATATTATCATATTTTTATCCTCTTCTATTATAAACAAGCCTTACATCAAAACTTCATCTCAATCAATAGAAATTTAGCTTGGAAGTTTAAGTATCTACACCATAAATCTAATAATGACCTGCTCTATTCTTAGCTTTTATTCTCTCTCATCTGACTTTATATTTAATTCAAATTTATTTTTATAGATTTTTATTTGAGTTTTCTTTAATTAACAAATATATTGTCAATTAGATTTTCTAATCAATAGAAAATTGCATTTAAAATTTAGGGGCGCGATTAGAATCTTGGCCAAACTTAACCAATTTCACTTAAAACCTCTTAAAATATTTACTAAACATCAATGCAAGTTTATTTAACCCATAAGAACACCTGAGCAAGAAATTTTCAAAATAACAAAAGTATCTTCTAGGATAAAATGATCAAAATATTCCTGAACTAAGATACGGCATATTACACTAGTGAATTGATATGTTCTATCCTAAGCTTGTTAACAAAGCCTGAAAACAAAAATACTTGAAAGCTCCTTTGTATGTATGTTTACTAATTGATCTTTCATTAAAATAAATAGAGTGCAAATTAGGTTGTTATCGAGTTTTTATTTAATAAAATGTCTATCAATGTTGCGCTCCGATCTTAGTCGACCTCGTGGTAATCGCCGCGAATCCCAAAAATATATTCTATCACTTAGAATGCACTCATAGAACCACAAGGCACTAGTACCTATTTTCAAACTCATTTTCAAATAAAATGATACAAAATAGAAGATTTTCAATCACACATATATCAATACATGTATTTTCTCAAAATACATTACAAAATATTCTTGACCAAGCCAAATACATCAATTCACTTCATTACAAATATTTTTACATACAGTGGACCATAATATAAAAAATTGAGCCAAGTACCTGAAAACTATGCTAAAGTCTCGTTTCAGTTATACTATGCCACGCCCGACTACACTAACATGAAATGAGAAGTGAGAGGTAAGTATTTGGAAAAATACTTAGTGAGTAGACAAATACACAAAGACAAAAATCAGAGGCCCATCAGGGCAAATCAAATAACTGTTGGCTCACAAGACCAAAACATTATCTGTGGCTCACAAGGCCAAAAACAATAAAACCAGACATGTTGGCTCACAAGGCCAAATCAATAAGTATGGAACCCCAACCATTACATTCAACTATGCCATATTCACAAACATATATAAAAGTATCCTCCGATCTCATAATCACAATATCGTAAAATCAATAAGCATGAGCACAATAGGCCTCCGATCTCACATTCATGGCAATCAAGGATTCACAATAATCCTATGTTATCACAAGCAAGGGAACAACCCGGCCATCATACAATAATATACATCCATCGCCTCCTCATTTCAGTTATCCATATACATATATTTACAAGCTATCCTCTAGCATTATATTCATTCATAATGACAATAAAAGAGGCGAAAGAAAAAGAATATATCCACTCACAGTTCTGGGGTGAAAAACCACCCTCTTGGTATCCTTCTCGCGATGGAGATCCTTCCGTCTTGACTACAGGGCCTGAATACAAATACAAACACAGATTCAAGAATTTGTCACAATGTGCATGTATGATGCAATGCATGCTCATACTACTCTCGCACTCTTCTCTCTTACTAACATACTGCCATATGTAAAACTCCGTTCTATTTATCATTTTTTTATCAATTTCAATATCAATAGCTATCAAAGCCCTCTAATTTATCGATACAAATGATAAATTAGAAAATTCTAAATTTTTAGGGTTTTATAAACAGTACTCGAGCTATACATTCTTAGATCTATATGAAATGGTAGCTCAAAATAGAGAGATGAGATGAGGGATCAGCTTACCCAAATTGGTAGGTGAGCTTAGAGCCCCTTTTTTGGTTTGAATCTCTTTTTATCTACTGTTTAGCGCACTTCTTCTCCTTATGAATCCTCACGATTCGACGGATAAAACTCCGATCAAAGGAGATTTCTGGGTTCTGGTGTTGGTTCTGAGTTAATAAGAACCAAAATGGTAGAGTTTGATTGAGAAATGGTGGAGATAAGTTTCAAGAGTGAGAAAGAAATGATTTCTATTAAAAATGGAGAGAGATAAAGTGAAAAACTGAAATAGGAAAGAATATCCCCTCTTCGATGGAAATAGGCTGTGAAATCACTCAAAGGTGTTGATACCTTTCAAAATGTATCAATACCTTTAACTTTTTGCCTCTAACGTATCGATATCTTTCCCCAATGTATCGATAAATTTGACTATTTACTGTTCACTAAGCTTGCAATGTGTCGATACCATCTTTAACGTATCGATACGTTTTATCGCAAATTGACTTGATCTTTATCATAAACGTGTCGATACCTTTATCAATGTATCGATATATTTGGCACTATTATAGAACATAATGTTTGCAACGTATCGATACGTTTGGCCTGTTACTGTTCATCATGCCTTCAACGTATCGATACATTTGGCCTTCAACTCTGAAAGGTGTTGATACCCTTCTCCAAAGGTATCGACACATTTGGCCTCACCTCCAACGTATCGATACGTTTCCTTAAACGTATCGATACCTTTACTTCTGATCCTCCTTCCAAGGACTATCACTTCAAATAGCCATAACTTTAGGCTCAAATATCATCACAGAACCCATAATATATCAATGAAAAGCTCTCTTCGAGCTTTACAAAAATGATAGGAATTTTTTCTTAATTAGAGATGATTTTGAAGTTAAAAATCTAGTTCTTTTTTATAGACTCATATTCTATACCACACACCTCCTTCCAAAATGAATTCAAGTTATCACACTCTCTCGAGCATTATCTAAACACTATTACACGCACGAAAACTCATGAGGATTTTACAATAATGCCCATAACTCTAAGGGACATGTTTTACAATCGACATCACTATACTTTGTTTGATCATATTGTGCGGTATGCAATATTAATTGTCAATTTGTTGTGGCAGAATAGACTCATTTTGCCTTTCCATTTTATCTTCAGATTATCAAGAATTATTTTTAACCATAATAACTCATATATTCCTAGGGCCATTAACTTGAACTCAGATTGCATTTGATCTAGCCATCATATTTTGCTTTTTACTCTTCTATGTCACAAGGTTATTACTTAAAAGAGTACAATATCTTGAGGTTGACCTTTTGTTGACTAATGAACCAACGTAATCAACATTAGTATAATCTTTTAAAGTCAAACTTTTTTTCTTTCTTGAAGAGGATTCCTTTCTCCATACTACTTTTTAGGTATTATAAAATTCAATGTAGTGCCTTGATATGTATTTTTTTAAGTTTGTGCATAAATTGGATAACAACATTTACAACAAATATAATGTCTGATCTTATATATGTCAAATAAATTAACTTTCTAACAAGTCTCTAAAAGGAATCTCTATCCTTCACGAAATCATCTGGAGTATCCTATAGTCTGTGGTTGAACTTAATGGAAGTATGGGCTTGCATTCTAACTTCCCTTTTTTTTAACAAGTCAAGCATATACTTTTTTAACTTCCCAAGTTCTTTGATATCAAATTCTCTTAATAGGCACATTTTTAAATTGTGTATCTTATATATATCATTTTTTTAACTTTGAGTGTCTCATAAATAGAATATGGTTTCCTTGAATTTGCTTATATCCTAGGGTTTTCATCACTTTGCTAAATCTTTTGAACCAAACTCTTGATAATTGCTTAAGTCTATAGAGGATTTTTTGTTACTTACATGCCATTTTTTATTTAGATTCAAAACCAAAAAGGACTTTTATGTAATTTTTCTATTCTAGATCACCATGAAGAAAAATATTACTCACATTAAACTGTTGTAGATTTCATCCAAAATTGGCAACCAATGATAATAGCTCCCTTATCGTATTTATCTTTGCAACCAAAACAAATATCTTAAGATAATCAATGTCATAGGTTTGAGTATAGCCTTCGACAACTAATCTTGTCTTGTAACTGTCAGATTTGTACTTCACAATGAAAATTTATCTACATCCAACTAAGTTCTTCTTTTTTGGTAATTTAACTAGTTCTAATATTTTGTTTTTGTCTAGAGCTTCATTTTTCAGTTTCATAGCATCCTCTCACTTTCTCCTAACGTTGATAGATTTTTTTATATTTAGAATCATATGAAGGTTGCTAAGGAAGGCTTTATGACTTTTGGATAGGTTTTTGAAGGTCATAAATAAATACACTAGATGTTTTATGCAAGTTTTAGTTCTTGTACTAAAGGTAATTGGTAAGTTGATATCACTTAGTTGTTCTAGTTCATCAGCTGATTAAGAAATGTCAATTAATGGTATGATGTTTTTGATAGGCTCGAAAACTATTTTTGGTGTTTGAATAGTAGTTTAAATAGAAGATTGTACATGCATATATCGAGGGATTGGTATTTATTTCTTAAGATAAACTTGTAGTGGTCAAATGTTATCTTGTTTTCTTTTATCCTTCATCATTCCACATAAATTGAGATACTCAACATGTGGTACTGACTTGAAAAAAATAGAATTGGATTCAACAAACACTAAAGTTAACTTAATAGAAGTAGGTTGAATGGAAGGAGATTATACAGTTATCATTGTTCAAACATTTGAAATGGGTTAATTATAAAAATCAAGAAGAAATAAATCTTTGCTTTATCTTCACTCGAGTTCTCCTTCCGAAAATAAGAATGCTAAACCACACACACACACTATTTTGACAAATATAACTATAACACACTTAGAAATAGACTAGAAAACTTGAATTCAAAAACTCTAGAAAATTGATTTCATCTCATTGTCTAGTGTGTTTTTATGCTAACTTAACCTTCATTCTATTCTAAGTTTATAAAATATAAATCCTAAGTATTTGACTCTCTCTCCCGAGTTTAAACCAAACCTATTCTTAATACTTAATTTCAATATCCCTATTACAAATTAAGCAATAGAAATGCATTAGGTGAATTTATTCATTTTTATAGTTTTTTAAAGAACCTATAGTCTATCAACTAATGGATAAATCTAGTTGCATTATTGAAAGTCCACTCTAGAATTAACTCTTCTAAGAATAAAATTCTAGAAATATCATCAACTTATTTATGGCTATTGAATAAGAAGCGTTAAGAGATGAACAATATAAATAAACTTGAATAGAATTAATTCTCATAAATATGGCATTCAAACATACTATCCAATAAAGACTACATCAATCTACTATATATAAGTTTATCCGAGTATATTCTTTAAGATAATCAAGCAAAAATACATAAATCTCATGGATTACAAAGCAACTAAACCAAAAAAATGAAGAGAGAGAGAGAGAGACTCAATAAAGAATCACTCTAATATTTTAATCTTTGAGTTTAATTCATTGTAATCCAAGGTTTCTCAAAGTTTTTCCAAGTTTTCCAAGAGTTTTCTGAGTATAGAGGACGTCCAATTTGAAAACCTAAAATTAACAAATTTTAAGTCAAAAAAACTTAATAAAATTAATTCATCACAAACTTATTAATAAGCCAGTTGTGTCACCTAGGTGATAATTCACTAAAGCGAGCTACTGTTATAGCCAATCCCTTACTTCTTTGAGCTGAACAACTCATACTAGAATCATCGGGATCCTCAAGCTCATTAATAACTTAAAAGACAAAACATCCATCTCCTTTCTTGAATTTTCACCTAAAAAATATCTTGAACCCAATCAATCCTCTATAATAGGTATCCAATAGCCATATAAGCTCTTCGAAAAATCCATCACTTTGATGCTCAAAACACTCGAGGATATCATCCTTATACAAGATAATTAAAAACACCATTCAAAAGGAAAGATGGACCTAACCAACTATACAAGTCATCCCTGATCTTGATATATGCCTCGACATCCTAAATTCTACCTTCTTTGTTATATCCGTTGATGTGCAAATTTATACTCTATGGGATTCTTGACATGAGAATAATTGATCCACGCAAGGTCTTAACCATGCTCTTTTTATTTAATGATTGTAAGTGAACTACTGTCTGAGCTAGTTTTAGCCAATCAACCCTAAAAAAATGAAATTTACCTCCCGATACCAAACCTAACCATGATGGTTGTTAACTTGTTATGCATTGAAAGTGACTCTCTTGGAATCATTGTCCAAAACTTTATCAATAGTGGGTTAACTAATTTTAAATTATACTTTTTCGCTTTAGTGGGTGACTTATTTGCTATTGTAAATGTTGAAAGAATAGGGTCAAGAGTAGTTTAATAACCTCCAAAAATAAGAAGACGGTTGTTTCGAATATATACAGCTAAGAATGATTTGTTTTCTTGTATATATTAGCATAATTATAGGAGAGAAATCATAGGCTAATTAGTAGAAATTTTCTTAATTAACTATTAGAATTATGTACAAATACTTTTGTTTTTCTTCAATACAATAGAAGAAAACCATTTTCTATATTCTCTGTTATATGGTATCAGAGCCAATCTTGTCTGGGTTTTCTGGGTTTCTACGTTTTTTCGGATTTGGTGATTCTTGGCTATTGTTCCTCTTGAGTCACCTATTCTAGTGATTGTTTGATCTCACCACCAGCAAGGGGAAAAGTGCCAAGTTTTGATCGACGATTTCCTAGAGTCTGGTGACTAGACAACCAGCACGTAGGTGTCACGCGTCGTCTTCATCTTTTGCCCAGTTCTTCATGCGTTGGCGCGTGGTGGAGCATGAGTGCTTCGTTTACTTCCTAGTCATCCTGTTTGACGGTGAATCTTTTGTTCTAGCTTGTTTCTGGTGGTTTGGTAGCTAAACAACTTTGGTTGATGAGTTTTTCCCTTGTTTGGTTCTTAATAGCCTTCGGTCCTTTTTCATAGTTTGAATTATGACCAGGTTCTATCTAATTCCTGCCTCATATTTGTTTTGTGGACTTTCAGCTGATCTCTTTAGAATTTTCTTTGATTGGGACTGTATTAATATGACTGATGATAGTAAACCTATTACTAACATTATTGTAACACCTGCAAAAATCACTTAACATAAATTAAAGGGGTTTAATTATTTAGAATGGAGCAAAATTACTTGTGGGGTGTTGAAAAAGATGACAACTTAATTTAAGACTCTCCTACTAATAAAACTAGACAAGTTTGGATTAGAGATGATACACGTTTATTTTTGACAATTACAAACTCAATTAACAGTGAGATAGTTGGCTTGGTTGATTATTGTGAACTTGTTAAGGAATTGATGGATTATCTAGAGTTTTTGTATTCTGATAAAGACAATGTATCTCGAATATATGATGTGTGCAAAGCCTTTTATCATGCTAAAAAAGAGGCCAAAACCCTTACAGATCATTTTATGAAATTCAAGAAAACATATGAGGAGTTGAATGTTTTTATGCTTTTTAATATAGACATTAAAAAACAGTAAACTCATAGAGAACAAATGTCCATTATGAGCTTTCTGGCTAGTCTCCCACTAGAATATGAGATAGTGAAATCTCAAATTTTGTCTAGGTTTGAGCTCACCTCTCTTCATGACGTTTTCAGTAGGTTGCTCCGAATGAAAAGTAATCCATCTATTTAGCAGACTAATGCACTAGTTGCTAGCAGAGGAAGGAATGATGAAAAGAAGAAAGGAGAGAATGTTGCTAGAAATAATGAGATTGTCTGCTATTATTACAAGGAACCTAGCCACATGAAACAAAATTGCAAAAAAAGAATCAAAGAACTCAAGCTGCCATTGCCAATGTTACTGCTACCTCTGGACCAGCTTTTGAGAGAACTATTACTATCCTAGTTGATAAGTGTACTCAATATCAAAATCTACTAAAAGAGTCCACTCCAGTCACTACTATTGATGAATCAGGTAAAACATGTCTTGTTTCCTCTGTAAATAAATGGGTTTCATTGATTCTGGTGTAACAGATCATATGACAGGTAATCCCCAGACTTTCACTAGTTTTCAATCACATAAAACTCCATCTCCTGTAACTATAGCTGATCGGACAACTTATAACATTGAGGGTTCTGGAATTTTTCAACCTACTTCTTATATTACCTTGTCGTCTGTGCTAAGTTTATCCAATATTGCTTTTAATTTGATTTCGATAAGTAAACTTACCAGAGACTTAAATTATTGTATCTCTATTTTTCCCTAATTATTGTCTTTTTCAAGATCTTATGACAAAATAGATTATTGATAAAAGACATGAATCTAATGGTCTCCACATACTTGATACCCGGGTGCCTCAGTCAGTCGCTTGTTTTAGTGTTGTTGCTCTAGTTGAAGCACATTATCGGTTGGGCCATCCTTCTTTACCTACTTTGTAGAAGTTATGTCCTTGGTTTCATGATGTACCTTCGATGGAGTATGAATCTTGTCGTTTTGCAAAACATCATCGAAGCTCATTAAGTCTTAGAGTTAATAAAATAGTTGATTTTTCTTTTGAATTAATTCATTCAAATGTTTGGGGACCAAGTCTTATTTTGTCTAAAATTGAATTCAGATATTTTGTTACTTTTGTTGATGATTTTTCTAGAATGACTTGGATTTATTTTATGAAAAATTATTCTGAGGTGTTTTCACATTTCTCTGCTTTTTGTGCTGAAATTAAGACTCAGTTTAATGTTTTTGTACGTATCTTGTGGAGTGATAATACTAAGGAATACATGTCAGACACATTTCAAACATACATGAGTCAATATGGTATTTTACATCAATCATCTTGTGTTGATACACCCTCTCAAAATAGAGTAACTGAAAGGAAGAACAGGCATCTTCTTGAAACTGTTTGTGCTTTGCTTTTCAAAATGCAAGTCCTTAAACAATTCTGGGCTGATGCTATATCCATTGTATGTTTCTTAATTAATCACATGCCATCAACAATACTGAATGGTGATACTCCCTATAATATTCTTTTTCCTAACAAGCAACTGTTTTCATTAAAGCCTCAAGTGTTTGACAGTACTTGCTTTGTTCGTGATGTAAGGCCTCACATTACTAAATTGGATCCTAAAGCCTTGAAATGTGCCTTTTTGGGATACTCTCGACTTCAGAAGGGTTATCGATATTATTCACTAGATCTTAACAAGTTTTTGGTCTTAACTGATGTGGTCTTCTTGGAAAATAAGCCATTTTTCTCAACTGATGTAATCTCAACAAGTTAGGGAAAGGATGATGATTGACTTATCTATAAAATCACCTCTAACATTGATGAACCAGTAATCAATAATCAAGTTATAAGAGATGGTGAACAATCAACAAAAAGTGTTTAACTAGTTCCTGCTTCAGATAAGCCACCAATAGTTCAAGTTTATTCCAAAAGACAAGTGACCAATGATACATGTCATACACCAAAAAATTCTTCGTCATCGAATCCACTATCAAATGATCTTGACCTTCTCATTAATCTCTGAAAAAGTAAATGTCAATGTAAATCCACTTACTTTATTGCCAATTTTATTTCATATGACCACTTATCTCCTTCGTCTAGTTCTTTGATTGCCTCTCTAGACTCTATCTCTGTCCCCAAAATAGTTAAAGAGGGTTTGTCTCATCCCAATTGGCATAATGCAATGCTTAAGGAGATAAAAGCTTTGGATGATAACCATACTTGGGAGTTAGTGGATTTACTTTAAGGAAAAAGGGCTATAGGGTGCAAATGGGTTTTCACAGTCAAAGTTAATTTACATGATTCTGTGGCTTGGCTTAAAGCTCGTTTTGTGGCTAAAGGATATTCCCAAACTTATGGAGTGGATTATTCAAACACTTTCTCTCCTATAGCCAAATTGACGTCGGTTCCCCTATTCATATCACTTGCTGCTTCTCAATATTGGCCTTTACATCAGCTGGATATCAAAAATTCATTTCTTCATAGAGACCTCCAGGAAGAAGTATATATAGAGCAACCACCTGGATTTGTTTCTCAGGGGGAGTATGAAAAAGTTTTCCATCTAAAAAAATCTTTGTATAGATTAAAGCAGAGTCCCCATGCTTGGTTTGGCAAATTCAGTGAAGTAGTCCAAGAGCTTAGGCTGAAGAAGAGCAAGTGTGATAACTCAGTCTTTTACAGACAATCAAAAGCTAGCATTATTCTCCTAGTTGTGTATGTTGACGATATAGTAATTACAGGAAGTGATTATGCAAGAATCTCCTCTCTCAAGTCTTTCTTACAAACTAGGTTTCACACCAAAGACCTAGGCCAGCTAAAATACTTCTTGGGAGTTGAAGTATAAAGAAATAAGAAAGGAATTGTTTTGTCTCAGAAAAAGTATGTTCTTGACTTGCTTGTAAAAACTGGAAAGTTATGAGCTAAGCCATGTAGAACACCAATAGTTCCCAATGAGCATCTCACAAAAGATGAAGGTGACCCATTTGATGATCCAGAAAGGTATAGAAGGTTAGTCAAAAAATTAAACTATCTTGCAGTAATGACTCGTCTAGACATTACTTTTACAGTCAGTGTTGTTAACCAGTTCATGTCTGCACTTACAGTCAAACATTGGAAAGCTTTAGAATAATTCTTATGTTATTTGAAGAGGACTCATAAACTTGGCATACTATACAATGATCATGGGCATACTCACATGGAGTGCTTTTCAGATACTGATTGGGCTACAGCTAAAAGTGATAGAAGGTCTACCACGGGTTAATGTGTCTTTGTTAGAGGAAACATGGTGTCATGGAAGAGTAAGAAGCAGAATGTTGTATCCAGATCTAGTGTAAAATCTGAATACAGGGCCATAGCAAACTCAACTTGTGAAATTTTATGGATAAACTATCTTTTAGCAGAAATTGGTTTGAATTCCTCATTTCCTGCAAAACTTTTGTGTGATAATCAAGTTGCTCTTCACATCGCCTCCAATCCAGTGTATCATGAGCGAACCAAGCATATTGAGGTTGACTGCTACTTTATTTGTGAAAAGATTTAGGACAATATAATCACCACCGGATATGTGAAGACAGGAGAGCAACTAGGTGATTTATTCATGAAACCATTAAATGGGCCTCCAGTGAAATATTTTTGTAACAAGTTAGGCATAATTAATACCTATACTCTATCTTGAGGGAGAGTGTTATGAATATATACAGCTAGGAATGATTTGTTTCCTTGTATACATTAGCATAATTGTAGGAGAGAAATCATAGGCTAATTACCAGAAATTTCCTTAATTAACTATTAGAATTATGTATAAATACTTTTGTTTTCCTTCAATACGATATAAGAAAACCATTTTCTAAATTCTCTGTTACAACGACAAAGCTTGTAAATAAAGAACACAAGCTTAAATGCTCTTGCAGACACTCTCTGGAATAGAATTCTCACAATAGATCTCAAAGAGAAGAAATAATACTCAGTAGAAAGAGCAAGCAATAGAAGAGAAAAAGCTACGAAGAATCATTTAATTCGATGCTCATCATTGCCTTTATATAGGCTGATGACTCAAATAATACAATTGCACGTTCGCCACACTTCCACCATAATTACAAGATAATAGAAGAACACATGACTAACCATTAGACTTGGCAATAAACTACCCACTCCATCTATGACTAGATGATAGGAAATAAGTAACGTGAAACAACTATAAACTTGTTACTAGCATCTATAATCACGAACCTAAATGCATAAGATCCGGGATAACACAAACCAATGATGACCATTAACAAATAATGAAAATAACTGTGCGAGAAACATGGTCAAAAGAGACTCATGAGCTGGTGTTGATTTGTTTAATACTCCCCCTCAATACCAGTTTCTACTTTGTTCGTCATGCTGAGCTGATAACAGAAACTTTCAAACTTGTTACCACTCAAGCCTTTCGTAAACAAATTTGTAGCTTGCTTCTCTATTCTAACATGCTCTAATCCAATTTCTCCTTGCAATACTTTCTCCCTAATAAAATGGTAATGCACTTCTAACTGCTTAGTTTATGGATAAAAAATTGGATTTTTTGCCAAACGTATTGCTGACAAATTGTCATAATACAAGAGAACTGGATATTTCATTGGCTGATGCAAGTCTTCCAATAGTTGCATAAGCCAAATGGTCTCTTGAACTGCCATCGTCGCTGCTTGGTATTTCGCTTCTATGGTTGACAAAGACACTGTTGGTTGTCTTTTGCTACACCAAGAAATTGCTTCGGACCCAAACATAAAACCATATCCAGTAGTTGAGCGTCGGTTATCATGATCTCCTGTATAATCAACTAGCTTGTTATCTCCACCTTTCTTGTATATAACACTATAGTCAAGTGTACTCTTCACATATCTTAGGATTCGATGAACTGCTTCAGAATGAGGTTTCTTTGGATTTTGTATATAACAAATCATTATACCAACTACAAAAGAAATATCCGGTCTCATTAAAGTTAAGTAGATAAAACTACCTACCAATTGTCAATACATCATAGCATTTTTTAAATCTTTCCCTTTATGGGCACGCAATTTGGTGTTTGGCTCCATGGTGTCAAGATTAGCTTGCACTTAAGCATTCCAAACCTCTTCAATAACTCTTTTAAATACTTTTGTTAATGGAGAAATATTTCTTCTTGAGTACATTCGACTTCTGGATCAAGAAAATGCTTTAACTGTCCAAGTTCTTTCATTTAAAAATGAACTGACAAATTCTCCTTGATTCGGAGAATTTTTTTTTCATAACTCCTATGATTATTAAATCATGCACACACACCAGCACAATAGTTAACTTTCCTCTATTAGCCTGGACTAACAAACTAGAATCCGCAGATGTCACTAAATAATCACTATGAGTAAGAAACTCAGCAATCTTACCATACCATGCCCTTGGTGCTTGCTTTAATTTATAAAGCGCCTTTCGAAGCTTACATATATAGTCAAGATTATCTTGACTTTGAAAACCTATTGGTTGATTCATGTAGATCTCCCTATCCAACTTTCTATGTAGAAGTACATTCTTCACATCCATCTGCCATATATTCCAATCTTTGTAGGCTGCAAGTGCAAGTAGGACCCATACATTTGTAAGCTTTGTAATTGGACTGAATGTTTCATCATAGTCTAGTCCGTACTGTTGAGAAAACCCTCGCATTACTAAACAAGACTTGTACCTCTCAATTGATCCATCTTTAAGGTGTTTTATCTTGGAAACCCATTTGTAGGAAATACGCTTAACGTCTTTTGGTTTTGGAACGAGCTCCCAAGTCTGATTTGTATCTAGTGCGGTAATTTCTTCCTCCATGGCTTTAATCCACTCTAAATTTTGAGATGCTTCCTCAAATGTCTTTAGTTCTTTTACATTTACTTCTTCTACTATGGTAGCATTGGTATACTTAGGATTTAGTTTTCTGGTTCTTATTGATCTTCTGAGTGCAGTTGGTGTATCTACTCTACTTGACTCATCTTTTATACTTGGCCTTTGGTACTCTCCTGTTTTCCAAGGACTCTGAGTTACGCCTTCTTCGACATCTCTGCCATCATCTATAACCTCAGCTTCACCTGAACTCAACTTGATTTGAGAAGATTTTGACATCTCATTAAAAACATCTGAGTCAGGTAGTACTTCTTTGTTTGAGGACCACCACGAGGAAGCTTTATCAAACACCACATTTTGGGATGTGTAACACTTTCTAGTTGTTGGATTGTAACATCGTCACCTTTTTCTCTAACTATCGTATCTTACAAAGATATACCTAACGACCTTTTTTTCTATTTTGCTACGTAAGTGATCAGGTACAAATACATGACCAACACTAGGCTTTTTATGTTTCATACTTTTTCAAAAGGTGAGAGAAAACATAACCTTTATTAAGGAAGCTTATTGATCACGAAGGCTGCAGTCTTCATTGCTTCTGCTCAAAATCATCACGAAACATTCTTTGTATGAATCATACTTCGATATACTTCTGTTAAGTGCCTGTTCTTCCATTTTGCTATGCCATTTTGCTGTAGAGTGTTGGCATTTGTGAATTAATGATGTATTCTGCATTCTTGAAAGAAATCTAAGAACCCATCTGAGGTGTATTGTCCTCCATTATCGATGCATAAACAACAAACTCTCTTATCCACTTTTGCTTCTGCAACCTCTTTGAACTTTGAAAAAATTTCAAAATTTTCTTTTATGAAGTAAATCCACACATACCTGGAAAATCATCTATAAAGGTCACCATGTACTTCATCCCCCTAATAGGGCCTTGTTTGACAGGTCCAAACACGTCAGAGTGAATTAACTCTAATACTTCCTTTGCCTTAAATTTTGACTCTTTATATGACAACTTATGTGCTTTTCCATACTGACAGCCTGCACATATTGTGTCTGTCCTTACTTCAATTTGGGCAAGTCCTTTCAGCATCGACTTCTTTATCATTATGTCTAGTTTAGAATAACTAACATGACCTAATCGCATATGCCATAAATCTACTATCTCATTCCTCCTCGTCTTGTTTACATATACGATTTCTGCAGACATCACATAGACTGACTCTAGTCTTTGTCCCTTCATCATCGGCTCTTCTCTAATCTCAAGGTCCCGATAAATCTTCATATTTTATGGACCAAAGAGAACAAAATAGCTAGAAGATGTTAATTGTGCCTTCGACAGAATATTTTTCTTCATACCTGGGACTTGATAGACATCTTGAAGTGACACTTCATTAGTTAATATGCTCAAATGTTATTGCCGTTAAAGCTAACTCCTCCTCTTCTGTAGCAAATAATGCCCCTGCATCCTATTCATTTTTCATTTTTAAAAGTAACAGTATTACTCTCCACTGGCTTTTTCTTTGATCGACAAGCTTTTATCATGTGACCCTCCTTCCCGTAATTGTAGCACTTCCCTTCAAACTTTTTGTTGTTGCCGTGATTCTTTGAAGCTCCTCCTGAGTGAGTGCTTCCTTCGCTTTGATGATTCTTTACCTTATTATCACTTCTTTTTGATCCACCACCAGTATGCTGTTGGCTTCTAATGGCCTAATACATGCATAATTGAAGTTTCTCTCCCTAGGAAACAAATCTTAAAACCATGCTTTTCAATGATAAACCAAGGGTAGGAAAATGAGTGCAAATGAGGGGTTTAAGTGCATACCTTGCAAGCCTTTTGATTTGATGAAGTTGAAGCTCAAAACCATGAGCTATATTCACTTCAAACCCTCCCCAAGCTTGCTCCCATGGATTCCCACGTTCAAGGAGGAAGAATGACCAAAAAATTAACCTTTTTCACTTAACTTCCCATTTTCTATATTTGTGTATTTATCTAATAAATAATATAAAATAATGGGGCACTTATGTGATACAACCAAGCTCACAAAACATGGGTGAGCTCAAGTCAAAAGGGCATAAAACTTTGATCAAGAAAAATTAATTAATTTATTAAATATATATAAATATGCCAAGTGTCAAAATATTAGCCATGTAAATTCTAACACATGTCAAATTCTCTAACCATTAAAGAATTTGATATTTAGACATATTAATATATTTATTGAATTTCCATAAATCCAAAATTATGGTACATTTACCATAATGCCTTTGGTCAACATTATACATAAGGGTAAAATGGTAATTTCCTTTTAAATTAAACACTTTAATTTAGAATTTATCATTTT
>JAVXUL010112128.1:0-18014 GCA_035590515.1 Trichilia minutiflora
AAAATAATTTGTAATAAAAGATATTTTATGTATTTGGCTTGGCCAAGAGTACTATATACTGTATTTTATAAAAATACTGAGATTGATGTTGATTTGATTGAAAATCTTCTATTATCCATCATTCCTTCTATTTTTGGTTAATGAGTTTGGAAACAGGTACTAATGCCTTGTGGGTTCTAGAGGTGTATTCTAAGAAATAGGGTGTACTTTCAGGATTCACGGCGATTACTACGTGGCCGACTAGGGTCGGGGCATGACATCTTAGGTGCAATTGTGGCACATTGGTACACACTTGACTTGGTGAAGTGTTTTTGTGTACCAAATAGAGTTGTTGATGTGTTTGGGCAAATTTAACAAGTATTTGGATGTGTTATAAAGTGTTTTGAGACTTCGTTTTGATTTGAAAATATTTGAAAATGAGGGAAAATTTTTAGCAAAATCGGCTGCAAGGGGGCATAACCCCTGTTTTTTTTTTCTGCCAGGCGCGTACGACACACATGCCCGTTACCCTGCTAGTGGATGGGTGCATGGGCTGGTGCAGTGCGTGCGCATGTAGGACACACCGCATCTAACGCGCCCCCTATTAGTGTGTATGTAGTAGAAATCATTCGTGTTATCGGTTTCAAGGCTTATGATCTTGTATAAACTTTTATATTTATTAATGAAAGAAATAGTCTTTATTTACATATATTTACTACTTCCTTTATTTTTCATGCAAATGAATATTGAATGTATGCAAATCGTCTAGATAATTTTATTTAATTATTAAATAAATTATCAAATCATTACCTACATACATGATGTGGAATGGACAACTATATCACATAGTAGGTAAACTAGATACCGCCTAATGATATTATATGATAATATATATAGGCTGACAATATGATTATTGTCATAAGTGCATTGGTGTGGATTCATAGTTGATGAACTATTTATCGAATGGATTGAATATCGATGAATCACATGGTATGCATGTAACCAATAATATATCGATAGATTGTAATAGTATGCGACATAATCATTTGACCTAAGACGTCTAGAATCGAATTCTGTATAGATGGGTATATTTCATATGGTGTATATGTGTATGGCTAATCATGCCTTGTACAAGAAGTCAGTTTAGGTATGCTTTATTCATATAGGTGTTCAAGTGACAGTTAAGATGGAATTCGTTGGCTCGACACATTAGACTGACAAATCCTATTGTCTCTGTCTAAGTCGAGTTCCTTATTGAATGTCGATATGATGTCTTGATTATAAGTCTGTGGCCATAATATAATATTGACATATAATCGACAATTCGAAGGGGTATCGAGATTAGGGTTTTGACAGTCCATGAATCCCATTTTGACCAGGATACGATGACGAAAGGATATTACTCACACATTACGTGTAATCAAGGAAAGATTTGATGAAGATATTTCTTCATCGTGATATAGGGACTATGACGCATGGCTAGATACTAACCATAGTCGTTGAGTAACCAAATTATTCAAAACTGAAATATTCGATATATGTTCACGGTTGATTCGCAGTAAACCTTCATGGTCCACCAAGATCCTCAAATGCTTCTTCACACGAGAGAAAGATAAAATATTATTAGGAGAGGGCTAGCACCCTCATGATAATATAGAAATAGGCTGAAATCGATACGTATAATTGTTATACGTATGAAATATTCTTTAAAGTGTTAAAGAGGTAATTTGATGTAAATTACTTGCCAAATTTGATTATAATGATTATCAAACATGTTAAAATGTGATTTTAAGGTAATATAGTGAAAACTAGATTAAATGGTTTAATTTACTACGAAATAACCATTTTGTCCCTATGTGATACATGTGTGTAATTTATTGTAATTTGATAATTGTGATTATCAAATATATTAAAATAAGATTTTAATAGAAAATGATAAAATCTAAATTAAAATATTTAATTTAGATAGAAAAAATCATTTTATCCTTATTTATAAATGTGACCAAGAGTATTATGATAATTGTACCATATTTATGTATTTTATGAAAATGCATTATATTAATTAATTTACTGATTATATAATTAGATAAAAAATAAGAAAAGTTAATGGTTAACAATTTTTCACTTGGATGAATGTGATTTGTCCAAATGTGTTTTTTGTTGTCAAATGTCCATTAATTCATCATACTTCATGGTTGCATCCTTAAAATATGGTCTTGGTTGTATCACATTATAAGAAAATTAAATAATATATTTATTAGATAAATATGTATTTATTTAATTAACAATTAAATGGAATATATATATATATATATATATATATATTTCATTTTAATTAATTGAAAAAGGATGCAAAAAATGGCTCTCTCTTGGGTATTTCGGCCAGCCATGGAAGATAGGGATAAGGATGGTGTAAAGTGAAGAGGAGTTAGGTTTCTTGTTTTAAGCTTCATCACATCTTCAAGCACTCAAATAGACCTACAAAAGCCCTAAAGTAATTGTTCATGAAAACCATTGTTTTCTTCAATTCTATCTTAGGGTTTTTGAGTCACAAACTTATATTTCAAGCATGATTTAGGCCATAGAACCTTCATGCCCTGACTCAAATTTTTTGCTGTAAAATATTTTTTTGACACTTTTCGTGTTTTCGAACATGTCCCAACTTGCATTTTTAGTGATTTTGATCACTTATTAATGTGTTGTAATGAAAACGACACATTAACTTTACCTGAAAAAATATTAATTATATTTAAATATAAAAATATTTTGTGTTATATATAAATAATATATGTTATGTGATGTTGTGTTTTAAGTGTATGGTTGCCAACATGTTTGTGTATAAATATAAATTACCATACAATACCATTGTCCCCAATGACATTACCTCAATTAGAAACTTATTCGAATGCAGTTAAATCATAAACTCTGTTCTCATATCCATAACACTTTGTAGATAGAGTCTTGACACATAATACATCATGGGATATCATTTCGCATTATTACAATAATCAATAATATAAGGTGCAACTAAAGAAATGCAAAATGATGAAAAATATCATTTGTGAATAATTGTAAACATTTTACAATTGATCACTTAAATATTTTTACAAAGGATAATATGGCTGACCCTTGTGACATGATTGGATCTAGGACATATCTTTAGCAGTCCTAAGTTGTACTAAATGAAAAGTCAAGATTCAAGTCAACAACCAAACGATTCAACAAGATGCTTACACTTAGAGGAACTTTAAACATAAGTATTCATAAGCCAACTATCACGATATTACAAGAACAAAAATATTTGAACCCAAATAACAACCATATTCATAAAATCTCCAACATACAGGTTCAAATCTCTATTATAAATATCATCAAAAATGCAAAAGACAGTAACCATATAAGGATAAAGAGGACAAACATATCGGAAGATGCTAAACATAAAGAAACTATAACATTGAGGAGAGTTTTGAAGGTTGAAGAACACTAAAAAGCTTGAAGACACGGGGAACCAGAAGTCTATGAAATGAAGGTAATGTAAAGAAAGAATGAAGGTGAAAAGATGTGTATTTATAGTGTAGGATGGAGGGACTTAGATGATGGGTTGGCTGATTTAACAATACCTTAAAGAAGGTTAATCTCTTTACATCGAAATCCATTAGAGTTATGACATGTGGACAAATACATTTGAAAACAGAGCCCAATTCAATGATAAGCTGGCACATTCATCATTGTTACAGGGAATGTTAAAGTTATTTTGCAATTGAATTACTGTAAAGATGATACGTGATAGAGCATTTAAAAATTTAATATGATGCTCAAATTCGTAATAGTGGTGGTGATAGTGGTGCATTTAATGAAGTAACGTCAAGTGAGGGCATGGTGTTTTGACTAAAAATTAAGGGCTTGGTGTTTTGAAGATTTTAAGACATTTAAGTCCAAAGCCCAAGAGCAGCTCATGGCCCAATAGACGACCCTAAGCACAATATACCCTAGCCCTCTAAAGGGCCAGGAGAGAAACAATAATCTAAACAACTGTATGAGATATTAGGGAAAGCGCTACATCCAAAACTTTCTATGACAACAACTTTGCCAAAGCTTCTAAGATTATGAGATCCTCATCTATAACATAGTAACTCGAGAATATACTATCATGAAAAATTTTTAAGATAACATCAAGCCAAAGGCCACCCATACTTCTCGGGGTTTGAGGCAATTAATAAATCCTCTAAGACCTTATACACCCTCAAAGGTCTTGGGCAAGATATCCAAATAACCTCATAAGGGAGCATAAGTCCAAAACCATCTCCCCAATAGTAATTCTAACATGAGAGAACAGTTTAAATATGATATTTAATATACAATTAAATAGGCATAATCATTACGACAATTGTGTTCTATGATTAGATAATCATTAATCCCGTAATATGCGAGAAAAAGGTAAAATCATGTTATACGTGTCCAAGTCAATTATAAAAGGTGAGACTATCCGAGCAAATAGACCGTGAAAAATTATTATATTGAATTACTGCTAAAATTTAGAGACATATTCATATTTAATTTCTCACTAGTTAAAAAAAAACCCTAACTTAAGTTTTGGAGGATTTTTGTTAGGAAACATTCTTTTTCTCTAATAATTTGTTCTATTTTCAAGCTTTAGAAAGGCCCTGATGATCGGACAAGATCTCTTGCTCACAAAGCTTGAAGACTGAAAATTTTTGGCGTCAATAATTCATATTAATTATATAATTATATATTTTATTTAATCAAGTACAAATAACTATATTTTTTCTTGATAAGTTACATATTTAATGTTCAAAACTCCATGTGGCAAGGGTGATTATGACACTGTCATTAGGGTCATGAACCTTTATATTTATAAATGAATAAAATAGGATGTTGTTTGTTAAAATATAAAAATTTATGGATTGAAATATAATGGCAATTATATTTAAGTAAAATTTTACTTTTGACTGCATTTTAAGTCCATTTATTTTTCAAACCAATAAAGAAAATTCAATATTTTTTATCACATTTTTTATTAGTTTTATGATGACTTGAATTTTTTTCAAGTTATCCTTACATAATATTACCAAATTTCAAAGTAAATCATTAGAGATTTTATGGTTTTTGTTAAGCTTTTGTTTGTAGACATGAACATAATGATTTTCACAAATTTTGAAGCTATTAAAGAAAAAGAAAGTGAAGCTATGTGATTTTTGCCACAGTAAAAGTTAGTTTTTTGCGATAGCAAGAATGGTAAAATTTGAAGACCCAATTTTTGTGATTTTTCTCATAGCGAAAATCAATTTCTCGCTACAATCAATTTTACATAGAGTTTCAAAGTGAAGGTGGAATTCTCGGAATAGTGAGAAATTATTTCTCGTTGCAACCATTTTGTGTATAATCAAGAAGCTAACTTTATGAAATTTTTGGTACAACAAATAAAGGCGAACTTCTTCGATTTTTACTTTTGAAAACTTTAGAATGTATTGATACTTGGGAGGTATGTATCAATATTTTTGCTTGCTTAAACTTCCATATAGATCGTCTGTATCTGAGTATCGATTGCTCTTGACGTATCAGTCTTATGAAATTTTATCAGTTCAATGTGTCGATACTCATTGCCCTTATGTCGATCATTTTGTTTTCTCAGAACCAAGTATCGATCTCTTCACTTTTGGATGCTGATGCTCAGGATTTATTTGGTCTTTTACTTTGTGCTACGTCTCTAAGAATTGATATTTTGAAGATATATATCGATACTTTTGATTCTTCAAGCTATGTGTTGATCCTTTAATAATATGGGAATAAAATAATTACAAATAATTTTAACATTAATATCTTGAAATGATAGAACAATTTTATGAGTTACTAATTCACGTTTTAAAGCTTGTTTCTAATAAGAAATTTCGGTACATGGAATATACTTTTTTCAAATATATAAAGTAAACACGTTTTTTTAATGTAGATTTTAATTTATATACTGAAAAAGAAAAAGGAAGGACCTTTCATTACATTTGAGTAATTGCGGCTCAAAAAGGTTGCATGAATTATCCAAAATGCGACATGTTTGAATAATGTGAAAGAGCGAGGCTTCTTACCTCAAACGAATCTCTATTGGTGATGGCTAATTCCTATTTATACTTGGTTAATATATTTGATATTATCTTATATAACCCGGTAATATTTTATATAGGTTGTCTCATTCAGGACGCCCATTTGCTCCCCTAAAATTTAGTGATACCAACGATGAATTACTTCAATGCCAATAGTGATGGTCAGTGACACTGGATGGTATATATACTTTATTTTTTATATCTTATTTTTATTTATATAAAATTAAATATTGAATTTATATTTATATTAATATTTTAATAATATTGAATTATTAATAAATTTTATAGCATAATATATTGACAAATCAGTTTTAAAATTCTTGTTGCCTTTAAATTTTTATAATCTAAGTACACGAATCCGTTGTAATATGATAGGAATTCCCTCAAAGTTGACCCCGTAGAAAAAAGATTAAATTAATACGTCTTAATTACTAAAATCTAAAATGAATAAATGAAAGAACGATTGGTTGATTAATAAAACTAAATCAAACTAAAAATAATAAATAAAAAAATTGTCCAAGGGAACAAAAGAAAGAAACAGATCTAGGTAAGAAATATCAAGAATCCACCTCTAATTATTAGTTTCATGGCATATTATGTAATCTAGCAATTCTATCAACTTAATATAGTAATGATCTTCTTTACATGCAAAATTTTAACCAAATATATTGATTTTTCATTAACTGTGAATTTAATCTTGGCATACTCTTGGATTGGTGTGATCCTCAACTTTTACGTTAATAAATCACACATTGACATAACAAAGGCTGCAGTTTCCGAATTATTCAAACGTACAATATTAATCATTAAGTACAATATAAACGAAAATCACTATAATCAATTTTAAGAATATTGAAACGATAGAAGCACGAAAATGACTCCCCTTTTTAATATATTTATCAAAATGACCAACCTTCAAAACCATTAACCAGTTTAGCCATTGATATTATTTTGAAACAACTTTGCCCCTAAATTAAAAATATATGAAAGGAACTTGGTTTCTTCCCTTCCTGACTGCTCTCTTGAAGGCAGTTAATGGCTCTAATCAATAGAATGGTTGAGATAGACCAATAGAGTCTAGTTGAAATGGTGATAGTCTAGTTGGAATGGTGATCTCTCCCTTTCTTTGTTTCTATTCCGAGGTCAAAGAAATAGGCATAGCTTAACATTATAATTCTCGTGGGAGTTAAAAGAGTATAGCTTATTAGTTATTATTATTATTGCATGTTGTGGAATATATATTTTTGTAGTTGTTATTTTTCTCTTTATTGGTGTGAGTAGTTTTGGTCCCTTGTGTCCTATAAAGGGTTCATTTGTAGAATTGTTTTGGTGAGGCTTTAGGAAACAAGAAAAAGGTAAGATTATTGTAGGGTTTTGGTTTTATGGTTAAAAAATTGGGGGAGTTGACCGAATTGGGAATTAAGTTGAGATTTTTGAATTTATTTTGAAGTGGGTTTACCTTAATTGAAAGATGTTTTAGGGCTTATGTTCATCAGATCAGAATTGGGTTTGTGAAGTTTTGTGGTTTAGTGGAGGTGTTGGTGGAGTTTAGAGGAAGTTTTTGGTGAAGGTTGAGCTGGTTTGTAGTCTTTTGGAATTGTTTTTGGCATAAATGTCATTGAAGAAGCTACATTTTGGAGCTTTTGCTATAATTACAGAGACAACTTGGGGACGTTTGGGTTGGTTTTTCGATATTTCTACGGGTGACCTTGGTTCGAGTGTGGTTTTCCTTCAGATCGGATTTTCCCTCTTTATGTTTCTTAAATTATTTCTTAGATTCCCTGCACTTTATCCAGATTTCCTTAAATGAACTTTCTTGAGATTTTACTATACTCAATTTCCCTATCACAAGTGTAAGAAGTATCTTTCGATGGAATTAAGAGGTCTTTTCCTATATTTGGTGAACCAGTTGAAAAAGCGGCAAGGGATAAAGCTTGTTCTCCTGCAAGTACTATACCATGGATTTATTGGAGGTATAACAGAATATTCTTTTAGTTCTATTAGGAGGAATTCTACTTTTGAAAGTAATTTGTTTGGGCAATGGCTGACTGTGCAAGATCCTTGAGAAAATGCTATGATTTTGAAGTCGGATTCTGTCATATAATAATAGTACACTCGGTAGAAATTCTCGAATTTGGGCAACTTAATTGTCGAATTTTTTTTCTTTGCTATTCTTGTCATCTAAATTGGGTATATCTATGCTCATCCATCTGCCTGATCATGATGATATGGTTTTTGTAAAGTATACTTTGATGGAGATTCTCGTCATTGTAATATATGCATGAACTTTATTTGTTTGTAGTTTTTCCATATGGGGTGATGAGTTACAGATGACTGGAAGGTTCTTATAACCTATGTTGCTTGTCAATTTTCAGGGTTGACACAAAGAACGTGCCATTTCTTTCACTAAACTAAGTTTGAAGTTCTCATCACTGTAATATCTGCATGAACTTTTTTTGTTTGCAGTGTTTCTATATAGGGTGATGAGTTACAGATGACTGGAAGGTTCTTATAACCTATGTTGCTTGTCAATTTTCAGGGTTGACGCAAAGAACGTGCTATTTGTTTCACTAAACTAAGTTTAGAGACTTTTTAACTTCTTTCTTTGTAGGCTTTGATCAAATCTACCACTAGGTTGAAGTTATTAACCCCTCTTCATTATATGGAACTCCTTTGCAGTGCAATTTTCAGGGTTGACACAAAGAACGTGCTATTTGTTTCACTAAACTAAGTTTGAAGACTTTTAACTTCTTTCTTTGCAAGCTTTGATCAAATCTACCAATAGGTCAAAGACTCTTTATTAACCCTTCTTCAGTATATGAAATTTCTTTGCATTACAATAACTTCAGTTACTATATAAGACCTAGCTCCACACCTGTCAATGATATTGTTTGTTTTGGTTTAATCCGTGAAGGCTCATATTTTTATTCTTGGTAATGGATTTAAACTCATCTTCAAAGGCCTCGTTGACATATTGATTTCAAATTCATATATATAATGAATTCAATAACTTCCTCTTTCATTCTAATGTGGGACTCAGTTCTATCCCTCAGCTTTCTTAAAGTCTGTCAGGAGCCGCTCCTTACGCATTCTTGGCCCAACGCCATTTCTTATCTTCAAGGATAGAGATATTATAAGCTCACCAGTTTTCGTCTGACTCGTCCCCGAGTTTAACATTGTACTAAAGGAGAGTTAACTCTAATACTATATTATACCATTTGGCCCAATACTTATCAATAATATTGTTTGTTTTGGTCCAATCCATGGAACCTCAAGGTTTTATTCTTGGTAATAAGTCCCAAACCTATTCCAAAAGATTTCATTGACACATTAGTTTCAACCCGATCCATATAGTCCAATAATTTTCTCTCTTATTCTAATATTTCGATCTTATCCCCTCAGTCCTCTTGAAGCTTATCTTCTAGTGGTCTTACAATGGTACCACTATGAAAGCAGCTACTCATAATTTGTATGTGCTATATGGATCTGCTATCACTGACGCAATCAATCAATTCAAGTATATGGGCTTGGCTCATTTTTCTTTTATTAACTCATCATTAAGTTAACAAGAATATTTTGGATTTAGGAGCCATACTCTTACTAATTTCCTCTTACATTTACTTATCCATTTTTGTATTAGGAGGAATGAACTTATTACTTTTGTATCTGAATATTTCAAATTCTCCTACGAACATGATGGTATTTTTTGGCCTCTAGCCTATGATGAGGTTATAAATATAGAGTTCAAAATTACAAAAGATGGTGGTAAAATGATTATGGATCTGGGGTCTTAGAAGCCTATAATGTGATAATATTTGACCTTGTTTATCTTTATTTTATCTCTTTAAATTAAATTTTTTTAGTTAGGATACAAATCCTCATTTTATTTTTTGCATGGTTATAGGTATTATAAGAAAAACGGTTATGAGTGTAGTGTGAAGAACTAGTGGTCATTATGCAAATTCCTAGATGCTTTTTCTACTTATATATGTAATTTTTTTCATGTTAAGTGGCTTTCTTCTTGTTACCTTTCACTGGTGATCTATTTACAAGAATATATGCAGGTGGTTAGATCTTCGATACATTAAAACTATACTGCTATCAAAAGCATAGCATAGCCTTTCTTAGGGATGGGCAAATTTAAACCGATCCAAACCGCTTAATTGGATTGGTTTGAAAAAATTTGGATCGATATCTGGATTGATATTTTACAAACCGTTATTATCGGTTTGTATTGTGGATTGGATTAATTTCAAACTGTCAAATCAAACCGCTTACATAAATATTGAATATACTTAATATTATTGTATGATAATATTGATATTATATGATAAAATAATACATTAATTACTTTATTAATGGTTTATTATCAAATAATAGGTTTATCATTTTAAAATTAAGTTAGAAAGCAAACTAAGATTTAAAATTTTATTTTTTGACTTAATCCAAATTAATAAATTATTTTAACTTAAGTTTAAAGCTCAAACCACTAATTCAAATTGATCCAAATCGCATAATGCAGTTTGGATTGATTGCGGTTTGTGACTATTATTGGATTGACTTAGATTGTATAAAATTCAAATTGCAATGTTTGGATCGATTTGAAATTTCACTTTAAACCGATTCAAACCGCAAACGCCCACCCCTAGCCTTTCTTCTAATTTAAGTTGTTTTAAGATTTTAATGTAGTGCATTAGAAAATGAAATAATAATATTATTTTCAAGGAATTATCTCAAGTTTTCATACTAGAAAAACTAGCCTTCGTTAAACTACGATAGTATATTTCATATTAAGGTGTTCTGATTTTTACGATAGTATACTTTGAAAGTTAAGTTGAAGCATAATACCATCAAACTTAATTTGAAATTGGTAAAAAAATTTCTCAAATTTTAAAAACAATAACAAACCACCTAAATTTTAAAGTTTTTTCAAACTATTTTATTTACCAAATAAAAAGAAAATTTTAACTATACTATATTAATTAAATTGAATGAGATGGTAAGATAAGTTGAAAATTAAATTAATTATCAAAAATTAGAATCTAAAAATGTAAGAAATTTGATTTTGGATGTCGTGTCTATTAACGACTTTCGAACTACACTTACTTGTTAATTACATAATAAGTTCAAACAAACTAAAATATTCATACAATATCAACTGTTCTTAATTACAATCTATAAATAGTTCATAACATTATATGCAATATAATGAATTAATTAGACCACAAATAGTACACATTTGATAACTGAAATTGTAAGTTATAGTTGGGTTCCATCAACTATGAAAATTTGTTATTAACTGCCACATTACTCTTGTTGCCCACATAAGACTATTCATCATCTAGGTTTATTGCCCATGAAATCGATAAGTCATATATGCATTACAATCACATACCTAATAATTAATTGGAAATTTTGCACACTCTTTATATTAAAACTATTGAACACTATTTTGAAATCAGACTTTTGAACAAAGCATGAACCAGAACTTTCAAAATATTTTAAAACTTTCACTTTTGATACTTTTTAACTCTGCTCAAAATTATACTTTCAAACATATTTAAAGCTTCACTTTCGAATATTGTGTATTTAAAAAATTTCAAACTATTTATACACTACACTTTGCTAACTCTGTTTAAAATTATACTTTCTCAGTCAGTTTTTAAGTACACCTTCGAACATAGCTTTTAAACATCCTTTCAATCATAATTAAAACCTATACTTTCAAACACGAATTTTAAGCACACTTTCAAATATAATACACTCCAACACAATTTCAAACATAATACATTCCAACACAATTTCAAACATAATACATTCTTGCATTTTTAACTATATTTCTAAGCACAATTTCAAATATAATATATTCCAACATTTTTTAACACGATTTCAAACCACACTTTTGAACATGATTTCTAGCCACACTTTTGAATTTAGTAGATTACAAAATTTTGAGCAATATTTTTATAACACACTTTCAACACTGAATTACTGAACACTTTTCAATACCTACAAAACAACACACTTTTGAATATTATCAAAATTTTGACATCTAGGGTTCTGTAAACTTATCGACAACTCAAATTCAGGCCAAAAAATTAAACTAAAGTATAACACTAACATACCTATTTATCTACATGTTCATAATATATAAAAATCTAGAATTTTTAGTCTCAAATTTTAAAATTTAAAATAAAATTAATCAAATTCACTTGTTTTACAGTTATTCAAGCCATTAGATGTCGAGTTGAAGAAGTCTAAAAGTAGATTTTTATCTATCAAACTATCATAACCCAATTTTGGCTCCTCGTTTTACAAATGGAACTAAATTGGCGAAATTGAGAAATTATAAGCTCAAATCATGAAACAACAAAAAAAAGGAAAGTCCAAATTCTTTTGTACGCATTGAAGGAAAGGAAAGCTTAAGTTGTGTTTTATTTTCCAAGCAAGTTTAAATTAGGATGGAAAGAATATTTGCATTTATGGGAATACCTAAGGAAAATGGAAATATAATTCATTGCATGTGTGAATAGATCAATCATAACCAAAGTGGCAAAGGAAAAAAGAAAGAGAAATCAAAATATTCAAACAATCAACAAAGGAAAATTGGAATAATATTCATGGAAATGAAAGAAAGGTGTATTTCCTTCTAGAGCTAGAAATAAAATTTGGGCAAACTCTCATATCCAGGGAAAGTATTCTTATGAGCTTTATGGTTGTTTGATTTTTTCCTAATTTTTTAAAGAAGAGGTAATATTTTAACAAGTGGGTAGGAATTACATCCAGGTATTAGGTATTAGATTATCCTTTGTCCCTTACTTTTTACTCGTACCGGTACATACACATAATAACTGATACCTGCTACCTATACATGTATGTATGTATGCATTTTTGATCTTCTAAAATTAACTATTGTTTTCATGAAAAAAGTTTGGTTAAATTATGAAAATGTTTAGATATTCTGAAAATTTTTTAAAATGTTACAAAAGCTTGGTATAATGAATTTAGTGTTTGAAAGTAATTTTTGATTTTGTTTTGTTAGTATTGGGGTATGATTTGTGATTTTTTGTTTCAATAAATGTTATAAGTTATAAAAGTTCTTATGATTTTACAAAACTTAATATTAACCCTTAATACTTGAAAGGAAATTTATTTATGTCATATGTTTTATTTCATTTTCAGTAACTATTCATTGAGTTTTTCCAAAAACTCACCACACCACCACTACCTAGTGTTGTAGGATTCTCTTCCTAAGTAAGGACTTGTAGGGATTTTTGAGAAGAGCATTGAAATGTGGATCCTCAATGAAGTCACCTAGAGATTTTCATTTTGCGTGGGTCCATCTACTTTTATGTATGCGGGCAAAATGCTCGATGATGTATATATTGTATAATGTTTTATATACTTTTTTGTATATGATATATATTGTACAAATGGGTATGGTGCCATAGGGCTTCCCTCAATTCCTGAATTGAATTACTTTTTTCCAAGGTGATATTTTCAAAGACACCTTACCTCTTACTTTAAATTTCAATTCTCAGTGTTGATTATTTGAATAAGATTTTTGTTTGTCCTACGTTATCTTCAACCTTTCTCGAATAATTTTGAATTTCTTAATGGTAGTTTCTAGTAGTTGAATATTATTCATCTTTCTCTCACCTACTTCATCTCAATATAAAGATGTCATGCACTTTCTTTCATACAAGACTTTATAAGGTGTCATACTTATGCTAGATTAATAACTATTGTTATAGGCGAATTCAACCAATAAAAGGTACGCATCCTAGTTACCTTGAAAGTTCATAACACAAGATCTTGACATATCTTTCAAAGTCTATATTATTCTTTTAAATTGACCATCAGTCTAAAGATAAAATTTTGAACTGAAATTTAATATTATACCCATAGTTTCCCAAAGTCTAAGCCAAAAATGAGAAGTAAAATAAGCATCTCGATTTGACACTATAGTTACAGATACTCTATATAGTCTTATGATCTCTATTATGTATATTCTTACCAACTTCTTAATTCAATACCTAATCTTAATTGGAAAGAAATGAGTTGAATTATTTAATCAATAAATGATTACATAAATTACATTATGACCAGCTTATGTATGGGCAGATCAACCATAAAATTTATGGTAATATATTTCTATTTCTATTCAGGGATTGATAAAGCTTGAAATGTTTTGACTGGTTTTTAACGCTCTACTTTAATTTATTGAAACACTATACATTTGATATAAATTTTGCTATATCTCTCTTTATATTTAACTATCAATAATTATCTCTAATGGTCTAATACATCTTTGTACTATCCGAATGCATGATAAATACAGAATAATAAGTTTCTTTCATGATCTTCCTTCTCAATTCTTCATCATTAGGAACACATATTATGCCTTTCAAGATTAGGATTCCATCTTATATAAAGTAAAATTTGCCTTGTTGGTCATTTAGAATCTCTTGGCAAACCTTGATTAATTAAGGTTCTTGTATCTATTTCTTCCGTATCTAATCCCCCGAAAGAGATCTTACTATGAAGTTAGCCATTATTGCTCTATTTTAATCATATTCTAAATTTACCCTCAAGTTTTTCAATTTTAATAACAAGGGGTAAGTAAGTTGTTTTTATATGTACCAATATAACTAATGAATTTTTGCTTAATGTATCAATAACTATATTGGCCTTTTTGAATGGCAGTCAATCACCAAATCATAGTCTTTAATAAGTTTGAGCCATCGCGTATATCTTAAATTCAACTTTCTTTAAGCAAGTAACTTTTCAAGCTCTTACGGTTAATGAAAATCCGACATTATTCCCCGTAAAAATAATGTCTTTAGATCTTCAACGTAAAGATAATTGCTGCTAGCTCTAAATTATGAGTAGGGTAATTCACTTCAAATAAGAATCATAAGTAATTACCTTTCTATTTAGCATCAGTATACACCTAAATCCTTGTTTGGATGCATCACTAAATACCATGTATCCACTGCCTGATGTGGGAAGTGTCAACACTAGAGTCATTATAAGATGATCCTTTAGTGGTTAAAAGCTTTGTTTATATTATTTATCCCACTTGAACTTAACTTTATTTTTTGTTAATCTTGTTAATATGGTGGCCAAAAAGAAAAACCTTTTACAAATCTTTAGTAATAACTAGTTAATACTAGAAAATTTTTAATTTTTATGACAATTTTGAGCCTCTTCTATTATAGTATAGCTTCTATCTTCTAAAGATCCATTAAGATTCCCTTTCAAGAACTTGGCACAAAGTTGTATGACTTCTTTAAGCCATAATTCATACTTAAAAAACTTGGCATACACCTTTCTTTCTCTTAGGATCTACAACATTATTTTTAAGTACTAAGTATATTTTTTTCCTTGATTTTGAGTACACCAGGATGTAATAAATGAATACAATCACGAATTTATATTTTTTTCCTTGATTTTAAGTACACCAGGATGTCATAAATGAATACAATCATGAATTCATCAAGATAAGGATGAAATATCTTGTTCATGAGATTCATAAATGTAGCAGAGGCATTAGGTAACCTAATCCGCATTATAAGAAACCTATAATGGCCATAACTTCTATTTAAGCACGTCACTATCGCTAATATGCAATTAGTAATACATGGATCTTAAGTTAGTCTTAAAGAATATACTGGCACCTTGTAATTGATCAAAAAGATCATCAATCCTTGATAATGGATGCTTATTCTTAATAGTTACCTCGTTCAACTACCAATAGTCAATACACAATCTTAGGGTATCATCTTTTTTCTTAACAAACAATACTGGTAAACCCCAAAAAGACATATTAGGTCAAATGAATTCCTTGTTAATTAAATCTTGGAGTTACACCTTCAACTTCCTAAGTTTAACTAGTACTATATGATATGGTGGCATTGAGATTGACATAATGTTTGGATTAATTCGATGCTAAAATCAAATTCTGTATCTAGTTGTAACCTAGACAACTCATCAGGAGACACATTCTGGAATTCTTTTACTACTTGCACTTGTTTTATCAAACATTTTGAAACTAAAGTATCGATAATATGTGGCAAATATCCTTGTCAATCTTTTCTCATCAATCTCTATGCTTTCATAGCTAATATTACACAAGTTGGAAAAATAGTTTGCTCTCCATTAATTATAATTTTTGAGTTGCTAGATTTTTTAAATTTTATTTACTTAATAAAGTAGTCAACTAAAGCTCAGTGCTGAGATAACTAATCTATTATTATAATAGCATCGAAATCTTAAGTTCTCAATAGACCTAGATCAGCTTCTAATTTCACTCTATCTATGATGATTACACAATCCCTATAAATGGTCTTCCTTAATGGTTTTTATCCTAACAGTGTGTGGACTACCAATTCTTGATCTAGAGGTAACAACTTTTTATCAGCTTGTGATACAAACACAGTAGTCATAAATGACCTATTAAAAACCTGGATTGATGAAAATATATACAGTTTGACCAAATATAATGATTACACCTATAACCATTTTTGGATTCACTTGGGCCTGCTCTTGATTGAGAGTGAATACCTTGGACTATACTCTATCTTGAGCCTTTTGTATACCTTATTGTACAGAGAGGATGAGTTACCAGCTTTATCTTCTACTAGATATAGCTGATATGACTGTTGTGGAAAAACAGGATACTAACTTGGTATGGATTGACCACTTGTCTCTATTCTAATTAAATTAGGATAATATTTCTTGACATGACCCATAAAGCACATCTATGGCAATCTATATGTGCCACTCTGATATTTCTTGTAGTTTATATATCTACTTATATTCTATTTTTGCCTAGCACTTGAAGCTAATCCTTGAGCAAACAACCCTAATTTGGATGGTTTTTGACCCTATGCAAAGAAAAAAGGATTGCTTGTCAAGCTAGTGGCAGAAATATTACTTGATAAGCCATTGTTATGACTCTTCTTAGAGGGTTGTCCAATTTGCACACTTAGATCTTTCTTCTTCTAAAACATCCCTTAAGTTATTCTTTCTCCTCTAATTTCTTAACCCTCAAAACTATTTAAATCAAATCTTTGTAACCTTGATTGCATGACAGTGACATCTTTTCTCAACCTTGAAATTCAACCCCTCTTTAAATTTGGCATATAAACTATCCTTATTAGTAAATTTGGAGACAAACTCAACCAGTTTCTTTAATTGTGTCTTATATTCAATCACTGTCTTTCTAAACTGCTTTAATATTAAGAACTCCTATTTCTTTTAGTTACAGTAGAAAAGAGTATAATACTGATCCTTGAATTCTTGCTTGAAATCATTCCAAGTTAGTGGTATTGTTAACCTTGCCTAAATATTTTTCCACTATGTGCTACACTCTCATCTAATAATTGAGTAGTTATTTTTAACTGGATTTCATCTCCTAACCTTATATCCTCTCAATCTTTCTTTACCATCTTTAACCATTTATTTGCTAACATGGCATTTGTCATGCCATCAAATGGCATAATCCACAACTGTTTAATTTTTTTGATAAGTTTGAAGAGTTCTGAGGCTAATCTTGATAGTTCAACTATCATAAAGGCTACAAAAGTTCCTGAATATTGGTATAGGTATGGATAAGGGTATGGAGTTTGCCCTAGTAATTCTACCATATAAGCTACCCAAGCATTTGGTGTCATAAAAAGAGGTATTCTTACCCTCGATTATTGTTAGGGGGTAGAAGAGGTGCTTGTGGTTCTTCAAGTTCAATCTAAGGCACATAAGGATGCAACTTGTTTATCCTCTAGAACAATCTCTAATTAGAGTTTACCCATTCCTTTATTTGATCTAAGTGGCATCTTTATTGTTAGTGTATATGCCCTAGAAACCATTCGTGTTGTCGGTTTCAGGGCTTTTGATCTTGTATAAACCTTATATTTA
>JAVXUL010112146.1:0-18008 GCA_035590515.1 Trichilia minutiflora
TTTATATTAACTCTATAATACAAAATATATATTATATTTTAAATATATAAAATATATTTTTTATTTTTTTACGGGTTGGTGGGCTAGTCTGCGGGTCGGGTTAAACGAGTTGACCCATTTAACCCGCTGGCTAAACGAACTTGTCCAAATGAGCCTGCAAATTAAATGGGCCAAAATTTTTTAAGCTTAACCCACTAAAATAGTGGGTTAAACGGGCCGGTCCGTGGACTGTCGGCCCGTTTGATAGCTCTATAGATTTTTGTTACATATTTTTGATAAAAATGTGTTACTAATTTATGATAGTTTTGATTGCCATATCATTTGCCATGTCAGCGATATAACCTATCACGTTAACAATGCAATTTGCAATGTCATCGAACACGTCAACAATATATGTTGCCATATCATTGATATAACCTGCCACGTCAATAATATAATTTGCTATATCATTGAACACGTCAGTAATATACATTGGCATGTCAACGATATAACCTGCCACGTCAGTAATGTAATTTGCCATGTCATTGATATAACCTGCCACGTCATCGAACATGCTAACAATATACGTTTTCATGTCAGCGATATAACCTGTCACGTTAGTAATGTAATTTGCCATGTCATCGAACACGTCAACAATATATGTTGCCATGTCAGCCGCCATGTTATTGATATAACCTGCCATGTCAGCAATGTTATTTGCCATGTCATCAAATATGTCAGTAATATACATTGCCATATCAGTTGCCATGTCAACAAAAGATTGCTTATGTACCCTATCACATAAGTTAATTATTGGCCATGACATTGGCCACATGGACAAATGTTCTGACATTGATTTATGACAGAAAATTTTCAGTCACCTCGTAGTGACTCTGGCTTTTGTGACAGAAAATTTTCTGTCACAAAGCATGTTTAGTGACAGAATTTCTCTATCACCAAAGCCTATTTTGTAGTAGTGAACCATCAATTCCGACTTTAAGTCATATTTTGGAAGCCATCAATTAAGCCCAGTTGCTATTCCATTTCAGCCCAACCATACTTTAGTATTTTGTTCATATCTTTTTATAGAAGTTTCAGATTGACCTGAGACAAGTGGCAGCTGAAATATAGGTCAAATATCTACAACTTTCATGTTTATTATGAAAGTTGAATAATTGATCTTTGAGGTCATCCATGACGTTTCTTGTGACAGCTAAAATATTTCAACTTCATTTATCAAAGATTTCAACTACTTACTTTGACATTTAACTCCATGTTTGCCTATAAATAAGAGGCCTATTTTGTGTTTTAAAAATATAATAGATGTAATAGAATTAATTTGTAATACACTTACATAATAAAATTTCGTTCTCTTATCTCTATGTCTTTCTAAATTACTAGCTAAGGTTAGAAAGTTGATACTAAGGGTGTATGATATATTCTCTAGATCTCATCTTTATTTTTAAAGTTAAATTCTTTTTATTAATTGCATACCCATTTTTGAAAAATATTTTTAAGCATTTAAACTCTTTGATTTTTATGTAGACATTTGGAACATTAAATGCTTGGAAAAACTTTCCTTGATTCATTATAGACATATGACATAAAAAATACTTTGAACATTAAATATCTTAAATATTTTTCTTGCATGTTTTTACCAATGAATTTAAAAGCATTGTTTTAATCAAATATTGGTTTTTTGAAGAAAATATATCTTTCGTTCATCAAATGATTTTTATCTTTCGATTGGGATAACTCTTTAAATAATCTCAATTGAGTTAACATAAGGGATCTGGTTTACTATTATCATCCTAAAATATTAATTTCTAAAGCATAGTATTTTAATTTGTATTTAATCTTTATTTAGTAATTATTTTCTTAAAATTGGTCTATTATTTATTCTACCTTTACTTTTGGACTTTTGCAATTGGAACTTGGCTTGGATATAACCCAATTAGACTCTTGGAAAAAAAACACTCCATGTGGATAAGACACTTGGACTCACCGAACTATACTATAACAAGACTACTTATAATTGGGTATAATAATCTAATTGAGATCACTCTGTAAGGCCTATTATGAAACAGTCTATAGGTTGAACATCATCTTTGACTCAACAATTTTTTACTCGCATGTTCAAATCTCGAAATAGGAATACGAAATTGAGACGATTGTTGATCTCTGGGGAAGAATGGCGAAGTAACTCTTAGACTCATCGTTTATACTACTGTATGATCCACTACTATGGCTCTTCTTTGATAGACCCACCAAAATACTGAGATATTTTCTTTTTTAAAATCTAGCTCTAGATCTTCTCTCCTTAATCAATGCTTTAGTTCGAAAAGCCAACTGCACTACTTCTTTATAACTCTGCTTACCTGTCACTAGCATTCTGTCCCTGATTTCTAAATTCAACCCAACCTTAAACTTAGCATATAAAGTTTTCTCATTGACAAATTTTGGAACAAACTCTGCTAACTATCTCAGTTGAGTCTTATAATTTGCCACTGTACTACTCATCTATTTTAAATTCATAAATTTCTGCCTATTCTGCCTGCTGTGAAAGCGAGTGAAATACTTCTCTTGAAATGCCTTCTGAAAGTCCACTTAAGCAAGCTTTATACTCATCTTTAATGACATATTTTATCACCAAGTGGCAACAATCCGCTTAAATAACCTGGTAGCCATTCTTAGCTTTTCCTCATCTGATAAATGCATATCATCTATATTCTATTGTATAGTACTCAATCATCTACTTACTTTTAAAGTGTCAATAGTCCCACAAAATGGTACACTTCCAAGTTGTCTCACTTTTTGAATCAACTTGGATAATTTTTATACTAGTCAAAAAGATTTGGCTTGGGCTTAATTTGGGCTTGGTACTAAATACTGCATATGCATAAAAGTTATAAACGTACTCCAAGTCTCCTGTGACCAAGAAAAGTAAGTATTTCCCTTAAGATTCTGAGTTTGTGATGGAGGATTCACATGAACTTGTTCTTTATAAAAAGTGGAAGGTGGTGTATGAGATAAAGATTTCTGATCATCTCGAATTGTTATATTCCTTCGAGATCTACCTTTTTCCCCATCAGTTTATGGCAGTATTTCTACACTAACAAACAATTTTATCATATCAAATCAAATAAATCATAATTTGACTCAACTCAAGTTATGATCCACTAAACAAATTTTATTAAACTTATCAAAGTCTGAAATCTCAAATAGTGAAAACCAAGAGAATTCAAAAATAAGAAATCATAATCCATATATAAAATCAAAAACTCTGATACTAATAAAATTGTCACGCTCATACCCTAGGAATTTGAGAATGTGGCAATCATCACTATTCTAAAAGATACATTTTATTACTTAGAATGTACCTTAAAGATGCGTAAGGCACTAAAAACCTGTTTAAATCCATTTCCAAACATAAACAAAATATCACAGTTTTCAAACATGTCCATATTACATATAAATCGTCATCAAATTGTAATACAACTTTTATACAATAAAAGTTATTCTAAACAACACATTATAAATAGTACTCAATTGAGTAGAATATATAAGTTCAAATTATAAAATACATCTTCTTATTTAATGGACCATACTATATATAATTAAGTCGAATACCTGTAATGCACTGAAAACTCTAATCAATCTTCTTATACCTACTTATGACTGAACTATCCTAAAATGGGAGAAAATGAGGGCGAGTATTTGGGAAAATACTCAATGAGTGAATAAGAAAATGATCAAATATATAAAAATCCTTGTTTGAAACCATATTACCCAATCTTATGTGGCATACAAACAACCATTCTCATGTCGAGAATGAATCTTTTAAGGATAAAATTCCAAATAGGAGTACAATCTGCTCTGTAGTCTATTGGGCTTTCTTACATAGGACGACCCTCACCTTATAGAGCTACTATATGGTCTATTAAACTTTAATCTTTAGGAAAATCCTCACCTTGTAGAGCTGACAAATAATAACATGCTTAATGTCTTTAAATTGGATACTAGGTGACCTATTGGATTTTCATATATTGGAAAATCCTCACCTCATCGAGTATTATCCTCAAAGTTGGCCCATACAATATAAATCAAGAAGGATGGCTCAAAAGTCCAAAATCAAGCAAAACCATGGCACTCAAGGCCAAATCTATGAAAATTGACATTCAAAGCCAAATCACATTAAAATGAAAACATTGGCTCTCCAACCTCAATCTTCTTTTCCACAATCATAAAATGTATATATTATATACACATTTCATTATTAAAATCCATATCAAACAAGAAAATCATGATTAATGAAATCAATTTATATTGGCCTCCAATTATAATCATACTAACATACAAAACGTGCCACAAGTAAAGAAAATCATGATTAATGAAATCAATTCATATTGGCCTCCAATCATAATTATACCAACATACAAAATCATTAAAATCAGCATTCATATCTGCCCCTGGCCTCAAGCATAGATATATCATAAAAATCATTGCCTAAGTCTACTACAAACAAGGGATCCTCCCGATCACCACACAATAATATCCAATACCTCCTCAATATGATTACATATACATATATATATATTCTATCATTTAGAAGCATATAAAACATATAAAATGTTCTTAAATATCATTAAAGGAGAGAAGGAATGAGTTAATATTCACTCATAACTCTAAGGTGGAGAACCACTTTCTCTACATCCTCCTCGTATCATAGACTCTCTGTCCAAAGCTATTGCTTCTAGATATATATATACATAAGGTTCAACAACCTTTCATAGAATACACTCAGGTTATAAAATACATGATACACATGATTGCAAGAATAATATTGTAGTACTTTTTATTACTCGTTTCAAAGTAAATAACCTTCTCTCTCTCTCTCTCTTTCTCTCTTTACACAATCAACCCTTTGGCTGTTCACATTGTTACTCCATTATGGTTCATTCTCAATCTTTTCAACACCAAAATATACTTAGACATCCTAATTTATCAACTCAATTGATAAATTAGATTATACCCAAAATCTAGGGTTTTCAAGAACAATAACCTAACTACTCTTTTTCTTGATTTATGCACAAAGATAACTCAAATCAAGAGAATAAGATGAAGGATATACTTATCTAAACTGGTAAATATGTTTTAAGCCCTTTTTTATTTGATTTCACCTCTTGGTTACTATTTACCCATGACTCTTCTATCTTGATTCCTCTTAAATAATCAAGCAAAACTCCAATTAATCAAGCAAAACTCTAGTGTTGATTTACTAGAAAATCCAAGTAAGAATAATAAGGATTTGTGATGATTTGAGTGAGATATGGTTTAGATATAAGAGTAGAGAGAAATAGGTTCAAACAAGAGGAAGAAGAAGAATGGGAAAGATGAGCCCCTTGTTGTTCATATATAAAAAGCTATGAAATGACTAAAATATCCTCCTAAAAGCACACTAAAGTATGACACCCCCCTAAGTATCAATACTTTAGCTCAAAAATGGTTTCCAGGCTTGTCCACGCGTCCAAGTATTGATAACTCTCTTTGAAGTATTGATACTTTCATCCAGGTGGTGGCTCGTTACGTTAAAAGTGTCGATACTTTTCTCTAAGTATTGATACTTTCTTTCTAAAAATAGCTCTTCACGCTCAAAGTATCGATATTCTTCTTAAAGTATCGATACTTTCTTTCGAAAAGGGTTATCCAACTTTGTCACGAGTCTAAGTATTGATACATTTCTTAGCAGTGTATCAATACTTGATCCTTTACTATTTACTATAGCCCTGAGTATCAATACTTTCTCCTTAAAATATCGATACTTTTGGCCTTACTATTCATTATAACCATAAAGTATCAATACTTTCTTTCTGGGCGTAACATGACGATGCTTCGTCGCTCAAATTATCTATATTTTCTTTGTAAACGCATCGTGATGAGGTTTCACGTACCCGTGTATCGATACTTTCTTTGCAAAGTATCAATATTTATGACCTTCTAACGCCATGTATTGATACTGTGACCTATGCATATTGATACTGTTCTTTCTATTTTCTTAAATGAAGACTACTATTTCAAATGGCCATAACTTGAAACCTATTTCATTTTATGGAACCCATAATATATGAATGAAAAGCTCTCTTCGAGCTCTACAAAAATGGTAAGAACTTTTCTCAATTGAAGATAATTTTAGGGTCAAAAATTTAGTTCTTTCTCATTAACTTATTATTCTTTATCACATACCTCCTCATAAATAATTTCAAACTAACACAGCCTTTAATACATAATCTACATATAATAACATGCACGCAGTTGCATAAAGGATTTATTATAATGTCTATAAACTTAAGGAATGAGGTTCACACATTATATTATTATTGGTTTAAATTTTTAGTATTACTAATGGATATATATATATGTTGTGACATTATTTCTTTATTAATGTCTGTTCTATTTTTTAGTTTGTAGTTCATTGTAGTATACTCAATGAAGGGGGTACATTCAAGATAACCAACCATAATTCAATCATGACTCGTAGACAACCATCTCATTGCGCTACATAAAGAATTTTATGGGTTAGATGTTGATCAAGTTCAACCTAATATAAATGAAAAAACTAATGAACAAGAAAAAGAAAGCAACAAAGAAACTCATAATGATATAGAACTATTTAAAAAAGAAGGAAAAAGGAGCTTTCTTCATTGCGTTCTTTTTCTTGTTCATCAGTTTCTTATCTGACATAGGTTAAACTTAATTAAATAAATCTGTTCAACCTACTGTCAAAGAAGAAATCATCTTAACTAAAAAAGGAATATAAGGAAGATGATCATGATGATATACCTAAAAATAAAGAAGCAAGATTAGATAATTGATACAAAGGAGGCAACGTTGCTAATGCTTGTTCAGACTCATGACATGAGATCGGATTAGAATTAATCGCTTTAGTACCTTTGCAACAATTATCTGCTCTTACGTCTGGATTTTCGGTTAAATCATTATGAGCTTCTTCCTTATGTTCCTCTTGTGGTTCAGATGTTTTCTTCTCTAACTTGGGACTAACAATGTGTTATTCAACTAACTGTTAAATGTGGGATTTTTTTGGAGACACTAATATTTGGTAAAGGGCATGGAATCTTGAATATGTTATAAATTTAACATTAATGCATTGAATCGTGTGCTGCAAAGACCAGTAGTGTCTAAAGATGATGTATCCACTTTTTTTAATTTTAATTGCTTAATGCACTAATTGATCATTCATATGTGTTCTTTTTTGAAATTTAGATAGTCAATATTCTATTCTTTTTATATATACTTGATGTTATATGAATCGTTGGATTTAAACAAAGATGAGAAAGTTTGAGGAAATTATAAAAGTATCAGAATTTGATGCGGTGGTTCAATTTAATATTTGTGAAATATAGTGGTTCTTCAGAGGAAGTTTCTACAATATATATTCGTAAAAAAGGCATTTCGAGAGTGACATTAAAATAACAGTCAAACAGTAATCTTACCTCTATAACTTTAGTCCTAAGTAGGCCCTCGTACATCATTTGGTCATTGTCTCCTCGCACATTAGCCTGTTGTGATGTTAGTTTCAAAATTTTAAAATTAATAATAGTAATATAATAAAAAATATAATAATATATGAAATTGCTGTCGGACATTGTATGCACCTCCACCTTTTCTGTGATAGAAAGGTCATCATTAATCATGAGATTCTCATCTTTATGGACCCTAGCCTATTGTAATGTTAGTTTTAAAATTTCAGTATCAATCACAAAAACATAATCAAATCAAAACATACCATAATAAAATTCCTTAAAAGCAATAATAAAATAGCTAACAAACTTTACACACCTCCCTCTCTTGTGTTGTACGTAGGCCCTTGTCCATCTAGTGGCTCTCATTGCCTTATACCTCATCTTATTATAATGGTAGTTTCAAAGTGTAAACCTATATTTTTTACCCAGGGATATTTTGGTTATTTCATTAAAAAGAGTATTCTTGTTCAAAAATTGATGTTTGAGTGCTATTAATAGTTAAACATGCCTCTATTAATGTTTAATAAGAGTTTTGGATGAAATTGGTAGAATTTGGAAAAAAATGGCATTAAGGTCTTAATTACGCACCTACATTTCAAATGTAAATTTCTAATGATTGAAAATCCAATTGATGAGTCATTTGTTTATATTGAAATAGGATAAAAATACAAGTGTGTAAAAAACGGAAGTGAAATTAGACATCGGACAAGGGAGAAAATAATATTAAAACATAGGTGGTTGATAGCTGAAAAACAAAAGGACAACAAGCTTAAAAATTTGGTTGATCAAAAGGGGGTTTCGGTCGATCAAAAATATATAAAATTTCAAAGGCTTTAAAAATATTGGTCGATCAAAGAGTTAGATCGATTGATCAAAATTTGTTAAAAGTCTGCCAAAAATTGGAAAATTGCCACTTGGATTGACCAAAAGTTGTAGGACGACCGATCAAAATTGATGAAAAATCAATTTTATCCTTTTTGAAAGCTTTTATTCTTTATTCACTTAAGAGTATTTTGGTGATTTTGCCCTATATTATAAATAAAGGCCAACACCTTTCTCCCCCTCATTCTTCTTTTTCCCCCTTCTCATGTTCTTTTATTTTCTCCCAACTCTCTCAAAGTCACTCTATTCCTCCAATTAAATTGAGTTTTTTTGCTACTAATCAAAGCAACAACATTACCTCATCCATACACATTTTGCTTTGTCGATTTCGCCGAGAAATCAATTAGAAAAGTGAAAAAGGAGGTTAGCGGTTACTATTTATAAAATTGAAGTCATTGAAACGTGCTAGAGTTAAATTAAACCCTTGGATAAGATTCTTACTTCAATTTAAGTAATATTTTTGTGAATTAAGATTTGTAGTTATTATTTACGAGAGTTACTATTTATAACGGTGATTTTAAAAAATGTATGGAATTGAATTGAATTAGTTTACACAAGCTAGATATAAATATAAAAATATGACTAATTAAACTTAATTATGAGTAAACCCGTTAAAATATGAAATTAAGGACCAAATTTATTTCAAATTGATGATTGTATTAAATTTAGACTTAATTGTCACTGATAGGTGAATTATGAGATGGCTATAAAACTTAAATGTTAGAAATCGAATAAATAGTCAAAAAACTTCATTATTCATTTAAAAAATAGCAAAGATTCGAGTGAGAAAACATGATTTGTATATGCATTATTCATTTTATGGCAGGGTTACGATATTGAAAAGGTTATCAAACCTTGTTTATAAATGAATATAAAGCACAGAAGGTTTCAAGAGATGATTTCGTCATGAGAAGAGTGATTATCTACCTCGTAGTTATGAGTGGATTTGTTTTTAATTTTTTTTTTGCTTCCTTATAAGTTGTTAATCAAAACTTATATGTTTTATACCTTAGGGTAATAAAAACTTATTTTATATAATATGAATTATGTTGAGAAGCGATCATGACTTGATTGAGTGAAAACTATGAGGTATTTTTCTTGTTTATAGTAAATTTAGATGATGATTTATGATAATTTTAACATGTTTATTTATACATATGTTTAAGGCCAGGAGGCCAAATATGTGGTTGATTTTCGTATTGATGATTTTCTTGTCACTTTGATCGGGAAGATGATGGTTTTATGGGTTTTGAGCCTTCAATGCTTATTATTGTTAGTTTTGGCCTTATAGGCCATTTATATTGAATTAGCCTTGAGTGCTATTATTGTTAATTTGTCATTGAGGGTGAGGATTCCATATAGTATGAAAAAGGGTGGGTAAAATCCAATAGGCCTAAGGGTGAAGGTCGATCATACAACATGAAATAGGGTAGATGATCTATATAATCTAATAGTCCCATAAACATAGCATGCTATGATATTTTACTTCTACTAATTGCGGATAAAATCTTATAGATCGAGAGGATTTGATATTTCAATTTATTGAGATATATTTGTTATCTTATCTAATTGCCATAGTTTTACTTATAGATGGAACTATTTTATATCAATTCTGAGTAAGTCGTCCGCTCACTAAGTATTTTCCAATACTCATTCCTCTCCTTATATTTCAAGATAGTGCATTCGTGTATCAGTATAGCTGAGCAAACAAGAGCTTTCAGTATAGAATTTTAAATACTTGACTCAGTTTATATGCGTTATGGTCCATTGAAATAAAATTATATACTTTGATTTCAAATATATATTTTAATCGATTGAATTTATATTTGTACCTTTATATGTATGGAGTTTATGAATTTATGTGGATTGATAAGATGATTTGAGGTTAATTCGAAAATATTAGTTTATGATATCATGTGAATGGATCTGATGATTTTGAGATGTTATTTATGTTTGAATGGATTTATGGAACTAGGTTTTTAAATATCTTACGTGTCCTTGGAATATACTTTAACTAATAGAATGTATTTCTTGAATTCGTGGTGGTTGTCACATGGTCGATTTTAGGGTCGAAGTATGACATAAATTTTTAGAATTAATCATAATAATACAATCGATCTAAAATATACAAAAAAACTGTTGAACATTATATTAATCTCAACAATAGTTCCACGGTAGAATGATTGCATCCACTTGCATACCTCGGCTATAAAACTTAAAAAGACCTCTGTTGTTCGACGAACATCATCCCTAATTACATGGATCTCCTTAGCTTATCGAAGGTGATCCTACCTCAATATTTAGATCATTCTCATTATATCTATATAAGTAGGCATAGAGTAAATTTTGGTGAGGTAGGAAGAGGAGAAGGAGGACGTGGAATATTGATTGATGGGGATGCTAAAGGAGAAGAGGGAGAGGGTGAAATATTGATTGATTAGGGTGTTAGAGGAGGAGATGAAAGGGTTTTCTTCTTTTTCCGTTGACCAACATACCTGTCGAGTCTTAACTCGTCTATTACAAGAGTGTCATTGTACTTACCATTAGGCACACCTGCGAACTGTAATAGGTAGACAACATATAGAAGATCAAGCTCTTTAGCCATTAGTTCTAACTTATCTATAATTAAAATCCCCAAAAAAATCATCAAAACCAATTTATTATCACATTATGGAAATATATGGTTGTAAAATTAACAATTCTAATGAGAATAGATGATATTTGGTACCTTGAATATCTGTGTAATATGATTCTGTTAGATATTCTTCACTAACAAACTGTGGGGGGCCCTTCCACCTATTGGATGAGGCATACACCTCACCAATGACTTTAATAGTCTCATATATCCATATCCAAATTATATATATTGAGTTACACTATTAAAAACTAAAATAAAATTAAAAATTAAATATACTACTAGTTTGTTTAAATCATTATACCTAAAATACAAGGGAAAAACTCAATACATTATATTTGTTCTCGGGTGGCACGAATACCGTTATAGCCTTACTCAACTTCTCCCTATAGAGTTTTAACTGGCGAGGCATAACAAATTTTAGGCTCCTATTAGTGTAACACCATAAAACGGTGTCTTATGGATATGCTTTGAATGGGTCCAAGTCATTAGCAATAATATCTATATGTTAGCCCATATATGGCCACTCCTCCCTAATAATATCTTATGAAGAAGATAGTACAGTGAGAGTTTTACTACATCAGTATCATCTATGATACGAAAGTCTAGTTCCTGAAAAGGACTAACCAACTTTTGTAAAGTTAATCTAACTTGACCATTGAAATATCGGTTTAACATTTGATCATTTTCCCTCACAATTATTGGATAATCCCCAAATGATAACCTAGTGATAAGGCAAAACTCTTATCTTAAGAACCTTATACATGTGCCACTCATTGCAGACCACATCTCCTCTACATTAAAATCCATGACCATCTCATGCAATAGTAAGTGATGAACTAGGTTATTGGAGAATTTGACTTTTTAAAAATCCGTAAAGTGACCTAAATATGTTTGTCTAAAATGTTTTTGATGGACACCCATTAACTTCTTATAGATAGTATCTAATACACTCATAGAGTATAATGACATAATTATCGCGAGAAAGTGATCTGATATCAGTGTTCTGAGCCTATTATTATCTATCTATAAATCTATAAAGGACATAAATACATATTTATGTCCACATATTTTACATCACAGTTTTTCAATCATACATATTATATCCAATAATCCCTAATCCATACTTCTATGTCATATAATCTCCAATTAAATTTGTTTGGGGGGAAATGCGGAGTCGACACATGGATCCTCCGTCAGTAGGGTATGTGACAGATGGCCAGGTGGCCCACGCTCAAGCCATCCCAGGTGGCCTGCATCCCAAGAATCATGTCGTCCCAAGTTTCCTTCGCCCCAGGAATTCTATAGCCCTAGGAAGCTTCGTCACCTCAGGTCCCAAGGACTTCCTTCCTAGTTTTTTTTCTCCCAGTCATCAACGACGTACCTCAGCCCAGGTATCCAACAGTAGGAGACTCCAGACACTCTATACCCCAACTATTAAGACTGGCCTTCAGGTACCAATCACGATCATAGGTAGGAGTTCCTTTTATGCCCAGTTTTTAGAAAGCACCTGATCAGAGCACTACCAGACACATACCCCACTCTTCAAAAATGAGAATGAGAGCTGATAGTAGGCCTACTATCAGGGTAACCACATCGCCATAAATGCACCCGTCCCATCCTCTGACCATCTTCAAATGATGTGACGGTGTCAGGCCTACAACCTTTAGATGTGTCAGCAAGAGTATTTATGAAATGCGATTGCACTCTGTCCCATGACAGATGTCCTATCATTCCCATTCTCCGATGCTTAGTCATTGTCATGAGGGCATTATATAAAGACAACTTTTTTAATGGAAAGGGATTAGGTTAAAAGAAGAGAGATTTGGCAACACCATATCTTCCGAAACCAAAAACACCACTTTCTTTTTAAACGTCCAATTTGGTAACCTTTACATTTGGTTCTTCATTTCTGCCGTTTCTTATTTCTTTCTTCTTTGTTCGTTGGAAATGATATTTCCTTCCATCACTATTTTCTGACTTAGGCATTGGAGTTTCCCTGTAGGGACCCCCACCCAGTGTCACTCTAAAGTTGTTATTGTTTTGCAGCTTAGGAGGTGAAGCTTCACCAGAAACAATCATACTTTCAGTCATCCTCTGGTGGAAAAGTCACCGTCCGATAGCAGCCTCATCACCCTCATACCTCACCAGCTGAGTCATTCCTCGTTGGCTGTGAAGAAGGTCCACAGGCAATTCTTGCACCAACAGCTAGCATTGTTTGTGGGGAACAAATAAAAAGCCATTGAAGCATCACTTGGTGAAGGAAGAAAGAAGACGAAGTTATTTTTTAAAAGTTTTTTATACTTAGAAGAACTTTGAGATGGCAGAAAGAAGACAGGGAGACGAAGGTTCCAGCTCCAGCAAAGGCACTGCCCGTGGAGGGGGGAGAACTCCCCTGACGCGAGAGGAACCTTGGTCAAGGGGTCGACGTACAGACAGACTCTTGACCAGCAAGGCCGAAGCATTAGAGAAAGAACTCCTAGAGATCAGAAGGCAGATGGCTAGGGAACCTGTCTCCTAGGGACAAGGGAGAATGCCATTTGCCTCTAAAGAATAGGAGAGTCAAACTCCTCAAAGCGGCCATGTAGAGAGAGCTCGGAGAGCCAGAGAAGTGAGTGGTCAGGTGCCTGAGCCCAGACTGATAGCCAGGCAGAAAGGAAAAGCCAAAGCAACTAAAAGGTTGGAGGAGCCTCGCGCATCTTAGGAGATCAACATCCCTTTCAAAATCTACAAAGGGCGTGGACACAAAAGACACAGTGCAAATGAAAATTATAGAGGGGGAAATCAGTTAGGGATGGAGCCCAATCTGGCCTCCACTGACATGAAAGTATACCTCAACGAGAAGCATACTCGGAAAAAGAAAGCACCAATAGCTATTAGCAGAAGGGAGATGGAGGAATGTATAAAGAGAATGTTATGTGAAATCGGAGCATTCAATGTCCCTGCTCAGGGAAGGAACCCAGGAACGGAGAAACTACCTATTTCTGGGTTCATGTCCCCCCTCTCAGAGAAAATCTTATCCTTAGTCCTCCCCAAGAAGTTCAAGATGCCCCAACTGCCTCCCTATTCAGGGAAGACGGATCCATTTTTGCACATTGATATGTTCAGAGAAATGATGTTGATTTAGGGCTTAACCGAGCTACAAGTGTGCTAAACTTTTCCCCTGACCCTAGAAGGGCCGACAAGATGTTGGTACAAGATCCTGTCGCTGTCCAGTATCAGCAGCATCAACCAACTATTGACCCTCTTTGAGAATGAATTCAAAGGGGCGATGGTCACCAGTCGAAACCTGAGCACCTTACTGTCGATACGCCAAGGAGTTGAGGAAACCTTGAAAAGCTTTGTGCGAAGGTACCACGAAGAGGTAATGGAGTTAGGGGCCTATCATCATCCTTTGGCTTTAGAAGGGTTGAAGAAAGGCCTACGACTGGAAAGAGTTTGGTATACTATTCATCAACATACAATAGATACATACGAAGCAGCCCGGATAGAACTGCTTGATGAAATTGAGATCGAAGAGGAGATGCTCTTAAGGTTAAAGGAAGAGGCCTGAGTGGCCCGAGCGGCCCCAGCCAGGAGGGAACATCTTTAGAAAACATGGCAGAAGGGAAAAGGAGCTTGTTACGGGAATCCCAAATACGATAAGGGAGATTAGAGTCAGGAAATGTTTTTTACCCAGCACCTCAAGGATGATAGGCCACCAATAGCCCCCGGGCAAGAACTCTCCTAGGAGAGTGGAACAAGTGGCTGCCCAAAGATTTATTCCACTGAAAGCGCCTTTGTCTAAGATATACGAGTATGCAAAAAGTTGAGGGCTCCTACCACCGCATCACCAAGCCATAAAAGCAAAAGTACTCAAAAAGAACAAAGGTCGCTTCTATGAATTTCGCAAAGAGAGTGGTCACACCACTGATCAATGCGAGGATTTACGGAATCAGATTGTGGTACTAGTCAAAAACATTTATCTCGTAAATTACATTAATTTCTAGCACATCCTCCTAGGATCCGAACCGCATCAGGGGGATGAAGACTACTCTGAGCCAGATCCAAGCATGATGGTCATCTCAAGGGGTCCTACCCTTGCAGGATTATCAAACAATTCCTATAGGAATTACGCACGCTACTCGTAGCCCAGCCACTCCACAGATGTGCATGTGATGAACGTGCGAGCGGACAAAAGGCCAAGGATCGCCACCGTCCCCATTATGTTCACTAACGAAGATGAAGTGGGTGTCCACTATCCTGACGATGATGCCTTGGTGGTAGCGATGGGGATCACCTCTAAACAGGTCAGTAGAACCCTAGTTGATACAGGTAGTTCAGCTGACATAATTTTCAAGGACACACTAGACTCCTTAGACATCGAAGATCTGGAGCTGATCCCACCCAATTCTACTTTACACGAATTCGAGGACTCCTGCATCACTCGCTTGAGATCGATACAACTATCAGTCATGATGGGGGAAAGGCCTTATCAAAAGACTGCTATAGTGTGCTTCCAAGTGGTCGACTTGAAAATTCCCTACTCTGCCATCTTGGGAAAACCCTTTCTCAGAAACACTAAAGCAATAGAAAGTATCCATTACCTAAAATTGAAGTTCAGAGTTGGGGAAGGGATTGACATCATAAGGGGTAATCAAAAGGAAGCGAGGTCGTGTTTTACCACCTCCTCAAAACAAGCTTACTGTATCCGTAAGAGGCTATTAGAAGCTTCTCCTGGCCAAACCACCTCTTCAGAACCAGTAAAGGGACGGGATCAGGGGTACGACACAAAGCCTCTACCGGCGATCAGGTCAGGGAGAACAAGGAGTCATCAGTTCTCAGACTGGAACCAGAATAAGTCCTGACAGATATAGTGCTGGATGAACGACACCCTGAGAGGATCGTCAGAATCAATACCCAGGTAAAACCTAAGCAAAGGTAAAATATGATAGAGACCCTAAGACGGAATATAGATGTGTTCAACTAGAGTCATGCGGACCTGCCAGGTATTGACAAAGGGGTTATAACCCACCAGCTAGCAGTTGGCTCTTCACACAAGCTGTTCAGACAGAAGAGAATGGTCTTCAATACTGAAAGACAAAAAGCCATTAGAGAAGAAGTAAACAAGCTGCTTAAGGCGGGTTTCATCAGGGAAGTCAGATACTCGGATTGGTTGGTGAACGTTGTCCTTGTCAAGAAAGCCAATGGAAGTTAGAGGATGTGTGTCGACTTTATCGACCTGAATAAAGCATGCCTAAAGGACAGTTTTCTCCTACCCTGAATTGATCAGCTAGTTGACTCCACGGTAAAGCATGAACTATTGAGCTTTATGGATGCCTTCTCAAGGTACAACCAAATACCACTGCATCCCCTGGATCAAGAAAAGACAGCCTTTATCACTGATCAAGGGTTGTATTGCTACAAGGTTATGCCTTTCAATTTGAAGAACGCTGGGACCACCTTTCAAAGACTGGTGAATAAAGTCTTTAAGCCCCTAATAGGGAATTCTATGGAGGTTTACATGGACGATATGATTTCGAAGTCCATTAGAGCTGCAAACTATCCCCTTCATCTGGAGCAAGCTTCTCACTTCTTAGGAAATATTAATTGAAGCTAAACCCTGATAAGTGTGCCTTTGGGGTTAGGTCAAGGAAGTTCTTAGGCTTCATGGTTAGTGAAAGAGGTATTGAAACCAACCCTCGGAAGATACAGGCCATTATGGACTTAAGGAGCTTTAGAACGCTGAAAGAGCTATAGAGTTTGATGGGAAGGTTGGCGATCTTGAGTCTTTTCATTTTTCGATTTAAAGACAAGTGTTATCCTTTTTTTAGGGCCGTAAGGAAGGGCAAAGGTATGACGTAGGATGAGAAATACGAAAAATTGTTCAAATAGCTCAAAGACTATTTGGTTTTCACACCACAGCTAGTCAGCCCTTTATCGAAAGAAACACTTTATCTCTACCTTGTTGTCAGTGAGCATGCGATCAGCTCAATTATAGTGAAGGAAGATTCCCAAAAAATTCAAAGGCCTATATACTGCACCAGCAAATCCTTGATAGATGCTGAGACGCGATACTCAGCATCAGAGAAGTTGTCCCTGGCACTCATCGTAGCAGCCAGGAAGTTCTAACCTTACTTTTAAGCCCATCCTATAGTGGTACTAACCAGTCAGCTGCTCTAACAAATTCTTCATCGACCTAATCTATCAGGCAGACTGATTAAGTGGGCAGTAGAGCTCAGTGAATTTGATATTGAGTTCTAACCCTGCAAGGCTATCAAAGGGCAAGCCCTTGCGGACTTTGTAGCTGAACAGACTGTGGCTGAGACACTGGCCATCACCCAACCCCCCAGTCAACCCGAGGAGATAGATGTAGATCACCCTGACCCGGATAAGTCCCTCATCTGGCACCTGTGGATCGATGGCTCAGCCAGCCAAAGTGAGGGAGGGGGAGGCATTATATTGATCTATCCAGAGAAAGAGGAGGTTAGGTATGCTTTGAGATTTCTTTTTCTTATAACTAACAATGAGGCAGAATATGAGGCTTTGTTGGTAGGATTAAGAATAGCGCAAAAAATTGCGGTTCGCACCCTTACCACCAATAGTTATTCACAATTCTTAGTGAATCACTTGAATGGAGCGTATCAAGCTTGGGAGGAAAGCATGAAGGCTTACCTTTTGAAGGCACGGTGATTGATTAACAAGTTTGAAAAGATGGAGATGCGAAAAATTTCCCAATCTAAGAACCTCTTAGCTGATGCCTTATCGAAGCTCGCCTCATCCCTTGCAGAGAGCATTCCCAGGGCAATCCCTGTAGAAACCCTAAGATGAAAGAGCACCTCTCTGTTGGCCCATCCCACCCCAACTCTTGGGCTTTGATCTCCATCAACAGTGGAATGGTGATGAGTTCACAACTCCTGCGCGCACCCCCCAAGAATCGAACACTAGAACTTCACCTACGTGCACGTCCTTGTAGCCACCTGAGCTGCAGC
>JAVXUL010112154.1:0-18007 GCA_035590515.1 Trichilia minutiflora
ATAATTTTGATTATCAAATATATTAAAATATGATTTTAATATAAAATGATAAAATCTAAATTAAAGTATTTAATTTAAATGAAAATAACCATTTTACTCTTATGTGTAAATGTGACCAAGGGCATTATGATATTATATCATATTTATGTATTTTATAAAAATACATTATATTAATTAAATGGTTAATTAATTTGACAATTATCCACTAGTTTTAATTATTAGATAATTAAATATAGTTAATAGATTTTAATGATTAATATGTTAACACTTGGATGAATGTGATTTGTCCAAGTATTTTCAATTTTGTTAAATGCCCATTGGTTGTATTTAAAGCATGATTGCATCCATGTAAGGTGGTTTTGGTTGTATCACATTAGCTCAACTTATTTTATTATATTTATATGATAAATATGAATTAAAATAATTAGAAATTAAAAAAGAAAAATATATAAATTAGTATTTTCTTTTAATTTGGCAAGGATTTGAATCAAATTCAAATCTTTCTCACGTTGGCCAAGGGGAGCAATTGCAGATGGGTGTCAAGTGAAGAGGATTCAAGCTTTTGGGTCTTTTCTTCATCACATCTTTATTAACTCATCAAGTCTTTCAAAATCCCTAAGATAATTAAGCTTAATTTCCATTGATTTCCAAGCTTTCTAATTTAGGGTTTCTTGATGAAAAACTTATATTATTGCATGATTTAGGCCATAAAACCATCATTATCGATACTTTGAAAAGGAAAGTATCGATACTTTATAAACAGTGATAAATAGTATAATCGAAGTACTGATACTTTGCAAGCATGATGAACAATAAAGACTAAAGTATTGATACTCTATGAACAGTGAAGGATGAAGTATCGATACTCGAGGTATTTTTGAACCTAAAACTTATCTTCAACAACAAGTATCGATATATGAGCTGTTCATGTATTGATACATAAACGGACTAGAACGTGAACGATCTCTTTCTGTTATAAAGTATCGATATATGGAGGATATATATCGATATATAATAATGTGTTACACGTCTCGACATGTTTTAAAGGGGCATTTTGATCATTTCAGGGCCCTTATATATATGAGGACCCAGCGATCAACTTCCCTATTTTCTTCTCTCTCTCCCATTTGCAACTTTCCTCTCCTTTCTCTCCGTCAGAATTTATTCTCACCCAAATCTTCACAAAACTCTGCCATTTCAGTTTTTGTGACCTTAGAATTAACACCAGAGCATGAAAACCCTTCTGAATGAAGTTTTACCCGTCAAATCAAGAGAATTAGTGAGAAAAAAGGGCGTCATAAACAGTAGCTAAAGAGAGAGAAACACCCAAAAAAGGACTCAAAGTTCACCTACAAACTCGGGTAAGCTTATTTTCTAACTCATCTCTCTATTTTGGGCTATCATTTCACGTAAATTGAGAAATAGGTAGCTTGAGATATTGTTCATATAATCCTAGAAGTTGGGGGTTTCCTCATTCATCGACTGGATAGATAAATTAGAGGATTTACACTTTTATTAATATTGAAATTACTGAGAATAGAGTGAAAGTGGGGTGAGAGTGTGTATGACAGTAAGTGATAGTGAAGAGAGAGAGAGAGAGAGAGAGAGAGAGAGAGAGAGAGAGGAAGAGGAAGAGAGAGAGCATGTGATTATATATCACATCATACATGTATATAGTGACAGCTCATTGAATCTATATTTATATATGTATCCATGTGCGATAGCTGAGGTTAGAAAGTCGTCATCACGAGGAGGATATCCAGTGAGTGGTTTTTTACCTTAGAATTGTGAATGGATACACCTCTTTACCTTTGCATCATTTGATGCTATTTATAATTGATTATATAATTTATGCTTGAGATGATAGCAATGAGTTATTATATATGTATATGGATACATAATTGAAATAAGAAGACGTTGAAAATATGTTGTGCGGCAGTCGGATTGGCCTCTTATTTGTGATAGAGATAGGATTGTTATGAATCCTTAGTTACAATGAATGTAAGGTCGAAGGCCTATTATGCTTGTAATTTTGTCAATAATATGATGTCATGAAATTGAGGCCGGAAGCCAATAGCAAAAGATGCTTTTAAATAATATTCTATGAATGTAGTATAATTGAGTTAGATACTAACTAGGGTGCCATAGTTATTATTTGATCTTTTGTGCCATTATGTTTTATTATATTATTTTGGCCTTTTGAGTCATTAATGATGATTTTGGCCTATTATACCGTTATTCTTGATTTACATAATAGTCGGGGTGCCATGAGTAATGTTTTGGTTATACGTGCTATAGTGTTCTTTTTTTTTTTTTATTATTTGGCCTTATGAGTCATAAACAATAGTTTTGGCCTTGTGAGCCATCGATATTGATTTTAAGAGTTGTGTGCCATGTTAGTGATTTTATATGGGTGAGAATTGTCCATACATCTTAGAGAAGAGTGGGTGAAATCTAATAGTCCTAGGGTAGGGATTGACCATACAGCTCTGGGTGAAGCGGGTGAAATCCAATAGACCCAAGAATGTGGATTGACCATGCAGTCCAAGATTGTTTGGGTGGAATCCAATATATCCAGGTTATTGTATACTAACCATATATATATATTCATAAGCACACATCCCCAACCAGGGTTGTGAATCAGTCATACAGCTCAGAGATAGTGGATGGGATCCTATAGACCGAGGGGTTATATATATATATATATTTGATTTATATTGACTTTCATGGTCATATGAATTATGCCACATCACATTTGATTTGATTTTTATAATTTCAAGAGATTTTCAAAATCAGTATATAAATTTATTTGTTATATTATTTTATTGTCTACTAACTGAGTATTTTTTCAAATACTCACCCCTCACTTCCCTATTTCAAGTTAGAATAGTCGGGTGTGGCATAACTAGCAGAAGCGAGAGTTCTCCTCAGTTTTTAGGTACTCAACTCAAATATGTGTATTATGGTCCACTGAGCAAGAGTTATATTGTATTGAGATTTTTTATATATTTTGGCTTGGCCACAAACTCATTGTTAAATATTTTGAGAAATATTTGTTATGAATTGTATGGAAATACAATTATTGATTTACATATGACTAAAAATCTTCATATTATATTATTTTTGAAATGGGTTTTGAAAACATGTACTAAACCTTACGTGTCATAGGATTGCATTTTAATTGATAGAATATATTTTTGGGATTCACTATGATTATCAAGTGGTCAACTACGGTCAGAGCGTGACAAATTTATTGGTGTTAAAGCCAACTCTCCTCTAGTACGATGGTGGTGGTTTGAGGATGAACTAGACGAAAGCTGGTGGCCCTGTAATATTCTGATCCGATGAGAGTGGGAAGTGACGTCAGGGCAAGGGAGCCTGAGCAAGGAGCGACTTCTGACAGGGTTTTTAGATGGCAGAAGGAAGAAATGAACCAAATCCCACATCGAAATGGAAAAAAAAGTTACTAGACTATATACAGAGAGTTGGAACCAAGTTGTCAACGAGACCTTTTAGGATGGATGGTGGTTTCTTTCTAAGAACTACGCAGTTAAGCATACTTGAATGAGAGCAGTATCAAGATGGGTGACCTCTTAGGAAGTTCTCCTGATAATCCATTCCAAGAATAAAATCATGAGGCCTCAAGCAGATAATATCATTGATAAGCATTGGATCGGGTGTGATAATATGATAATATATGTAAGTTGACAATATTAGTATTGTCATAAATGTATTAGTATAGATTCATGTTGGTGAACTATTTATCGAATGGGACTGAATATTGATGAATCACATAGTATGCACATAGTCAATAATTTGTTGATAGATTATAATGGTGTGTAATGTAATCCTAATGATCCCGAGTACTTCTTATGCCTGGATAACAAATAACCAGCGTTGAGGAACTAGCTCTTTCACCACGGGTATATTCGGCCTGAGAACTGCTCATCTCTGATCCAGCAAGCTCCTGACATTAATATAAAAATAGGAATCATTAAGGAAAAACATAGAAGGTTCTATGGCCTGATGCGCCACCCTGCCATGACATCCACTGTCTCATCACCTGTTGAATTTCAGGTGATGTGATAGTGGTAGGGCCTGTAGATCTCCAGTTTGACAGTATAGCTCTTAAATGAATGCGGCTAGCACACTGTCCAAAAAGCAAACAGTCCCATCATTCTTATTCTTTGATGTCAAGTTACCTCCAACAGTCCTGTAGGAGCCCTAAAAAGGGGATAAGCTGCAGCACAAAAAGAGGAGCTGATCTTTTTCCTTTAGAATAATGAACTTCTCTTAATTATCTTTCTTGTTCAATTTTTCTTTCTCTTTTTTCCCTTTTCCTTTTTCTTCACCCTCACTGACTTAGGCATCAGAGTTTTCTCATTGAAAAACCCACCCGCGTTACTCTTAGGGTGTTATTGTCTTGCAGGGAATTTTTGACAAAATTTCAATTGCATTACACCCACTCTACCCACTGAACTATTCCTCATTGGTGATAGAACATCACAAGATATTTTATGCACCAACAGTTGGCACCGTCTGTAGGAAACGGAAGAAAAGTCATTTACCTTACCGTTTGATAATAAGGAGAAGAGTTTGGGCAGAGAAGTCTTGAGTCCTCAAGAGATGATAGAACGAAAGTAAGAGACGGGAAGTTCAAGCTCTAGAGAAAGTATAGCGTGAGGTGGGGGAAGAACTTTGATAGCGCGTAATAAGCGCAGCAACCTGCCCTTACTCGCAGGCCTCAGTTAAGTAATGAATATATGTCAAGGTTCCTATTTAATCGAGCGATGGTGTTGGAGAAAGAGCTTAGGGAAGTCAAATGACAGATGGCCAAGGAACTCGTCCCCTCTAGTAGAGAAGGAATACTGTTTTCACCTGAAGAACAAGAGAGTCAAGTGTCACGTAGCGATAACACGGAAAGAATTCGGACGATACCAAGAACACTTGGCCAGGCACCGAAACCTCGCCTAACCACTAAACAAAAAGGAAAGGCCAAGATGATTGAGAAGTCGGTAGAGGAACCCTACATTCCTCAAAGGGTCAACACCCCTTTTAAAATCTATGAGGAATGTGAGTGAAGAAGGGGGAATACAGATAAAGAGCCAAGAGCACTAAATAGGTCAAGAAAAGAACCTAGTTTGACCCCTTCTGATATAAGGTTCAACTTAAATGAAAAACACACTTACGAAAGGGAAAAAGTAGCAGCTGTTAATAGGAAAGAAGTGGAAGAGTGTGTGAGGAGAATGTTACGAGAAATAGGAGCACAAAGAGTGGCCGAGCTAAGAGCGGACCCGGGGGCTAAAAACGCCCACACCTCCACATTTACATCTCTTCTCTCAAAGAAAATTCTGATACTTCGCCTCCTTAAAAAATTCAAAATATCACAGTTGACTCCATATACTAGGAAGAGCGATCCTTCTCTGCATGTGGATATGTTCAGAGAGATAATGGTAATTCAAGGCCTAACCGAGCTGCAAATGTGTAAACCGTTTCCCCTAACATTGGATGGACCAGTGAGACGTTGGTACAAGAATCTGCTACTTGGCAACATCAATAATTAAGATCAATTAGTGGCTGCTTTCAAGAATGAATTTAGAGGAGCCATAGCCACAGGCCAAAATCGGAGCACGCTGCTATCAATATGACAGGGTCTCGGAGAAACTTTGAAGGATTTTGTAAGAAGGTATCATGAGGAAGTCATGGAATTGGGTGCCTACCATCACCCTCTGATGTCAGAAGGATTAAAGAAGGGCCTAAGGATAGAAAGGACCTGGTACGCCATCCATTGACAAATTGTAGATACCTATAAGGCGGTCATGATCAAGCTGCTAGATAAGATCAAGATAGAATGGGAGATGCTCTTAAGGATGAGAGAAGAAGACCTCCTTGCCTCAGCCAGAGGAGAACATTCGTGAGATGTGAGGCAAAAGGATAGGGGTAGTCGCTATGGGAATCGTTGGAGTGATAGAAAGGATATTGATAGGAGAGATAGAGGCTAAAGGAGATTTTAACCCAATAATTGAGGGAACTAAGGATCTTCGAGGACCATACCAGCCAAGAATCTACCCAGGAGAGTCGGGCAAATGGCCAAATACAACTTCACACCTCTAAGAGCTCCCTTATTTGAGGTGTACAAATACGTCAAAAGCAGAGGAATTTTGGCACCACAGCATCAAAACATGAAAGCCAAAGTTCCTAAGAAAGCTAAGAGTCGATTTTGCGAGTTTTATAAAGAATCTGGCCACACTACAGACCAATGTGAAGATCTTCGAAATTAAATTCAAGTACTCATTAAAAATAGCTACCTCACAAATTATATTGCTGACTCTCAGTATGCCCCCTCGGAAGCGAAGTAGCATCGAGGGACTGAGGACGACCAGAGACTTGACAGAAGTGTGCTAGTCATATCAGGAGGGCCTACTTTGGTAGGGCTATCAAATAATGCCCGTAAGAACTATACGCAATATTCCCTGCCTGACTATTTATTGAATCTTCATATGATGAATGTGCGGATGAATAAGAGACCAAAAGTGATGACCACGCCTACCATATTCACCGACGAAGATGAGATAGGGGTCCATTACCCTCATAATGATGCACTTGTGATCACAATGGGAATAATATCAAAGTAGGTCAATAGAATATTAGTCAACACAAGTAGTTCTGCTGACATAATCTTCAAAGACACTCTAGATTCCTTGGGAATAGAGGATTTAGAGCTAACATAACCCGAATATTCACTATACAAATTCGGGGACTCCTGCATCCTCCTCCTCGAATCAGTACAATTATCGATTACTATAGGAGACAAGCCTTATCAGAAGATCATTATAGTAACCTTTTAAGTAGTCAACTTGAAGATACCTTACTCTGTCATCCTGTGAAAGCCTTTTCTTCAAAACACTAAGACCATGGAGAGCATACATTACATGAAACTAAAATTTAGGGTCGGGGAAAGAATCGATATCATTTAGGGAAACCATAAGGAGAGGAGATCTTGCTTCATAACTTCTTTGAAGCAGACGTACTGCATCCGTAAAAGAACTTTGAAAATATCCCCAGTGATATAACAGGAAAACCTCGGGACCCGAGGAGGAAACAACTAGGGAGGTCATATTGTAACCCTCACTGACAACCAAGCCAGTATCAAGGCCGAGTCTTTGCGATCTATGCTGGAGCCAGGGAAAAATCTTGGATAAGGTGTCACTAGATGATCGATTCCCTGACAGGACGGTAAGGATTGATGCCTAACTAAACTCCGACCTAAGAGCAAGCATCATGACTACCTTATGACAGAACAGTGAAGTGCTCGCCTGGAGCCATGAAGACTTTCCAAGAATAGATCCATGCGTCATGACCATGACCCACCGGCTGACTGTCAATCTGACTCATAAACTAGTGCGATAAGAGAGAAGATTTTTCAATACTGAAAGATAGAATGCCATCAAAGTAAAGTTGACAAGCTGCTCAAAGACGGTTTCATCAGGGAGGCCAAGTACCCAGATTGTTTGGCAAATGTAGTCATGGTCAAAAAGGCTAAGGGAGCTAACAGATGTGCATAAACTTTATTGACCTTAAAAAGCCTGCACCAAGGACAGTTTTTCTTTATCCTGATTGATTAATTGATGGATTCTACCACTAAGCATGAGCTGTTAAGTTTTATGGATGCCTTCTCAGGATACAATCAAATCCCTTTACACCTTCCCGACTAGGAAAAAATGACATTCATCATTGAGCGAGGTCTATAATGCTATACGATCATGCCATTTAGGTTAAAGAATATCAGGATCACTTTTTAGAGACTGATAAACAAGGTCTTTAAGCCCCTGATAGGGGGCTCCATGGAGGTTTACGTAGATGACATGGTTTTGAAGTCCATCAAGGCTATTGACCACCCTTCTGACTTGGAGCAAGCGTTCTCACTCCTTCGAAAATAAACCTTGAAGCTAAATCATGAGAAATATACTTTCGGGATCAGGTCGGGAAAACTCCTAGGGTATATGGTCAATGAAAAGGGATCAAGGCTAACCCACAGAAGATTTAGGCTATAATGAACCTCAGAGCTCCAAAGCCTGACTATAAGGTTAGCTGCCTGAGTTGTTTCATTTCGAAACTCATTGACAAAAGTCTTCTTTTTCTTAGGGCTATGAAAAAAGGCAAAGGTATAGAGTGGGACGAAAATTATGAGCAATCATTCTAACAACTCAAGGTGTACCTATCATCCGTCCTACAACTGGCTAGTCTTTTGTAAAATGAGACCCTGTATCGTTACCTCGCAATTAATGAGCATACAGTCAACTTGATGCTTATGAGGGAAGAATCTCAAGGTATCTAGAGTCCAGTCTATTACACAACTAAAGCGTTAACAGAAACCGAGACTCATTATTCATCGATCGAGAGATTGGCCTTGGCACTAGTTATCGTAGCCTAAAAATTGTGCCCATACTTTTAGGCGCACCCTATAGTGGTGTTACTAGCCAACCACTCAGGCAGATACTGCACCGTTTGGATCTGTCGAGAAGACTCGTCAAGTGGTCAGCAGAGCTTAACGAATTAATATAAAATTTCGACCATGAAAAGCTATTAAGGGACAGGCCCTCGAGGACTTTATGACCGAAACAATGGAGGAATACCAAAGTAGTCTCAGTAATTTGCCTTTTGGCACTTATTGATAGATAGATCATTAAACTCCAGGGAAGGCAGAGCCAGAATCATCTTGATAGGCCCAGGAGGAGAATAGGTTATGTATGCTCTCTGATTTTCTTTTCCTACCACTTACAATGAAGCATAATATAAAGCTTTGTTGGTGGGGTTAAGAACTACTTGAGAAGCTAGAATATGCACCCTAGTGGTGAGCAGTGACTCTTAACTCTTTGTGAATCATGTGAACAGGACCTATCAAGCCTGGGAAGATAATACAAAGGCTTACCTCTCGAAGATCCTCCAACAGGTCAGTCAGTTCGACAAGGTGGAGGTGAAAAGGATATCTCGATCTAAGAACTCGAAGGTCGACGCCCTAGTACAACTAGCTTCAACTTTTGATGGGAATATCCCGAGAATAATATCGATAGAAACTATGAGCCAAAAGAGCATTTACACAATCAAAGGTGGTCGAGTGATGATAACCCTAAGAGAGTTAAGCACCTAGATGGACCCTATTCAGAGGTATCTCGAAGAAGGGATGTTACCCCCCGACAAGGATAAAACCCTCAGAATTAAGAAAAAAGCTACCAAGTTCTCGGTAATATATGGTGTCCTTTATGAGAGAGGGGTTAGTACACCTTACTTAAGATGTCTCGAACCAGGAGAAGTCCAGAGGTACTTGAGAAAATGCATCAAGGAATATATGAAAATCATAGTAGCGGAAGGAACCTGGTTCAACGAGTACTAAGGCAAAGATACTTTTGGCTGACAATGAAAGAAGACTTCTATAATATGGTCTAAAGATGTCATGCTTGCCAGGTCCATGCAAACGTCCTATAACAACCTTCCGAGAACCTGACCACATTATTGAGTTTAGGGCCTTTTGCTCAATAGGGGCTCGATCTGATAGAACCTTTCCCTATTGTTTGGGTATAGGCCAAATATGCTATTGTGGCCATTGATTACTTCACTAAGTGGCTCAAAGTTGAGACCCTATCAAAGAATATGGAGAAAAACACCATTGTGTTCATCTGAAAGAATATCCTCTATAGACATGGTACTTCCAGCTTGTTGATCGTAGATAACGGGAAGCAATTTGGCAATCGGAGATTAGAGGATTTCTATAAAAATTAGAATATAGATTTGAGGCTCACTTCTCTGGCTCACCCCAAAGCAAATGGACAGGTAGAAGCTATCAATAAAGTCGTGAAAAATCTATTAAAGAAATAGTTAGGAGAGCGGAAAGGAGCTTGGGTAGAGGAGCTCCCAAAAGTATTACGGGCATACAGAGCGATGGCCAAAGTCACTACCGGGGAGACTCTTTACTTTATGGCTTATGGGTTCGAAGTAGTAATCCCCACTGAGATGGACATACCAACCTTTCGCGCCTTGAGCAAGACTTGCGGAATGAATCAAGAGACAGGGCCTTGATAAAGATGGCCACTTTTTAACAAAGAATAACACGATCCTACAACAAAATGGTCAAGCCAAGATCTTTTTGAGAAGGGGACCTGGTACTTAGAAGAATCACCCTTCACACCCCGAGTAGTGGCTGAGGTATCCCTAGGTGCTAATAGGAAAAGTCCCTATCAGATAATTCGAGCGGTCTGGGTAGAAACTTACAAATTAGCTCGATCAGATGGTAATGTCCTGAGTAAAGCCTGGAACGCAGAGATGCTAATAAAATACTACCCTTAAAGCTATCCTCTTATTCATAAAACTCTATTTTTACCATCACCCTATTCTGTAACTTCTCTGATTGATAATAAAATGGCCTTTTCACAATGTTTCTCCAAATCCTTGTAAATGGGTGTGATGCTAGACTTCTCCCAGTTAGGCTTTTTTTTCCTCTCCTAATCCCTAGATTGGCTCTTAAGCCCTAAAATGCTCGACGATTAGTTGAGCCTTTTCCTGGTCAGGATTTCTTTTAGTCGAGCCTTTCTCACTCTCTTAATCCCTTGATTGGTCCTTGAGCGCTAAAATGCCTGAGGACTAGTTGAACCTTCCCCTGGTCAGGATTTCTTCCAGTCGAGCTTTTCTCCCTCTCCTAGTCCCTCGATTGGTCCTTGAGCTCTAAAATACCCGATGACTAGTTGAGCTTTCTCCTGGTTAAGACTTTTCCCAGTTGAGCCCTTTTCTTTCTCCTATTCCCTCGATTGGCCCTTGAGCCCTAAAATGCCCGAGGACTAGTTGAGGTTTCTCCTAGTTGGAACTTCTCCCAGTTGATCCTTTTCTTTCTCTTATTCCCTCAATAAGCCTTTGAGCCCTAAAATGCCTGAGGACTAGTCGAGCTTTCTTTTGCTTGAAACTTCTCCCAGTTGAGTTTTTTTCTTTCTCCTATTCCCTTGGTTGGCCCTTGAGCCCTAAAACGTTCGAGGACTAGTCGAACTTTCTCCTCGTTGAGACTTCTCCCAGTTAAGCCCTTTCTTTCTCTTATTCTCTTGGTTGACCCTTGAGCCCTAAAAAGCCCAAGGACTAATTGAGATTTCTCCTTGTTGAGACCTCTCCTTATCGAGTTTTCTTCTCCTCCTAGTTCTTCGGTTGGCCCTTGAGCTTTAAAATTTTGAGGACTAGTCAAGCTTTCCCTTGGCACCATTGTTTTCTGTTTCAAACAAAATATAACGTGCAAATTTACTTGCAAGTGTACGGTGTCAAGTTGTAATCCTATGGTAAATAGGGTATCGTATCCTCAGGGAAGTAATTAAAATTCTAATGACGCCTACGAATGAACTAACACTAAATTTTATCTGGGTGATAATTATCAAATAAATAAGATTATTGAAAATTAAATTAAAATGCTATAAACAAAATAAATAATATTGGCGACTCTCTCAAAACTGAAATCCAAGCACTACAAGCATAGAGAACTGATTTTATTTACTGTTACACTCTATATTAAATGCTTGTTTAATTCTTTATTGATTGAATGTTTATTAAACATGAATTTAGGCACTCAACTCTTTCTCTCGAGACAAGTGATTCTGTTTCTAGACTTAATTGTAATATCCCTACTACACAATAAATCAAGAAACGCCTTACACCCTACTCCGTTCTATGTGTTTTCTAAAAATTCAATTGTTTCTCAACTAATTGACAAATCTAGTTATATTGTTCATTAACTAATTTAATTCTCACTCTCTGAAGCATACGGATCAAATCTAATAATTATTTAATTCATGTCTAGTGAAATTGAAAGCATGAAACATTGATCGATACAAATAAACATTAATTCAGTTATTCATCATAAATATATAGCATTCAACATGGAGTTAACAATAAACTACATCAATTCTCTAGGTAAAATAGTTACCCTAGTATGTCTTAATATATTCAACAACAATCTCAATAATACTCATGGTTTTCACAAGCAAACTAAAAGAATACAAAAAAAGAAGAAAGCAAAACTCTCAATCTTCAGTCTTCAATCTTCAATCTTGACTCTCTTTGCTTTCTTGCTGAATCCAAAGTTATTTTTGAGTGTTTATGCCTCAAAGAGTGTTCCGATCATCCCCCCTTTGTCCTAAATATTTCCCCCTTTATAACCTTTCCAATCTTAGATTTAAAAGGAAAAAAACAAAGAAAGAACCATAAAACGCGCATTCCAGTGTATCCGACACTACAACGAGAAAATATTTCTCGCTGCAACGAGACTCCTTATAAAATTCATTGCAGTGATAATAATTATTCTGGCTGTAGTGGTGGTTTCTAAAAAATTCACTACAACAGAGAAAAATATTCTCGCTATAGCGAGAGTCAACTTTTCACACTTTAAAGCCTCTTAGCCTGACACTGCAATCTTCCTGGAGTATCAGATGATTTATGTCTCTATTTTGATGATGATAGACACTTTAAATACATTATATTTATTCATAAAAGTTGTTCATATTGAAGTTATATTTCCAACTCACTTTGAATTTCTTAATTCTGATATCTCTACTCAAAGATATCCTAATTTTAATGAACATTACTCATTTTTCATGTGAGATTGACCTTTAGAGTTTCGGGCTTGATTTGGAGGCTCAAACGATCTCAAAACTAGGCTTATGAGTACTCTATAAAAAAATTGATTCATTTACTCCAAAAGTCTAGAAGGTCACTTCTTCATTAGATATCAATAAATATGCCAAAAATACCTCTAAACTTTCAAAAGGTCACTTTCACTTCTGCTTAGTATTGACCTCTAGTGAAAAGATTGTTTCCTTCACTTTTTACTCTTTCACTTGGCTTTGAATGCATTTAATATCTTCACAAAACTTTTATATCATTGATTCTTATTTCCAAAAACATTAAAATCCAATCATTCCATTGTAAGATATACTCGTTTTATGAAAACTGCACAAAATGGCTCCTTAATGCACACTTTCTCAACTTTTGAGAATTTGGCCCTACAACACAAAAACAAGTAAAAACTCATTAAAATATCATATAATAACTCACAATCAAGCAAATATAAGCCAAAAAATATTAACAAATATCAACCAATCATTTTCCCGAGTACTGTCAGGCTTGTTGACCCGATCAACCTCTGAACTTTAAAGTTATAAGACATTAGTCAAGCTATCTCCCAACAGTCCCTAATAAAAACCAAGTCCCAAAGTATATTTAGCACCGAGATATCGAGTTGGTGGGTTAATTCCCATCTATATAGTAGCTAAGTGTTAAAAACGATAGCAGATGGAATTCAACAAGCAATGATATGAAGAAAAATCTTCTGTTTTCGTTAAATAATGGATGAATAAGTGTTCTGGCTTAGAAAAATTTACCAGTTACACCAAGTGAATCAAGAATAATGATCCATACAAGACAAGCCCTCAAGGGAGCTGGGAACAAAAGAATAAAAATAGAAAAAGTTGAAGATTTACAAGTATGATTCTTATAATTGTAATCACTGTGTGCTTCCATTAGGGATCCTTGATTTGATCCTAAAGGAGGTTAGTTCCCGCACCTTCTTCACCAAAAGAGACCATGACAGGGGTCGTCTCAGTCTGAGAGATATTTGGGGCTCCTTTATTGTTTGCCCTTAAGGCTTGGGATCTTTGCCCCTCAGAGCCCATGTAGGCTAAGATGGCACAATCCAGGGGGTGGGGGGGTGGGTTGAATTGGATTTTAAAAACATTTTAATAAACTTTTGAATTGTTTGTGAAAGACAATGTTGAAACTAACTTAAGTGTTCGATGAACTAAATACAGAGAGAGAAGCAACACAGAGAAATAAAGGATGCACAGTACAGTTTTTATAGTGGTTCGATTAATGTGTCTTCCATGTATCAATACTTTGACTGATTTTGGATATTCTTGATCTCTTTCGAAGATGATATTGATACTTCTCTTTGAACTATATCCATGTATCAATACTTGACTGGAATATGTTGCTACGTGAGTAGTCCTATACATTTTATCTCTTTATGTATCGATACCCACTATCTAATTTATTGATACTTTGTCTAAAATTCCTACAAAAAGGAAACTTTCTCGCAAAAAAGGCTACAAGTGAGGCATGCAGTTTGGAATTGATTTAAAAATCACAATATTAATATATTTCACTAGAAAATCAAGTGTATTCCACAATTAATTTAATTATGCCATTTAACAATCAATTTTCAATTTTGTTTAATGTAAAACATCATCAAAAATATAAACAAGTCTACAACTCGGAAGGCCTATTCGCGATTGAATGGTCGAGGTAGCTTTCAGTATTGGGCCTCTCTTCATTGGCCATATCAACCCAAGAAGCAACTTCAGGAAGGGTGCCTTTGGTGGATGGCTGAGAGGTTCCCAAAACTTTATGACCTATCTAGACAAACAACCAATGGAGGTCCGTCTCAGGATATTCTTAGAGGAAAAGCCGACAGGTCAAGTCCATGCCTGACAACGAGACTCTAGCTGGGCTAGCACCTTCCCCATCTCTTTCTTCAAACGCTCAAAGTTCTTTGCACCTTTTTGAGCTCCCCTTTCAAGTGACCATGCTCCAAGGAGAGATGCTCATATAAGTCCTCAAAGAGTGCAGCATCCACCGTTGACAGTGAGCTCTGCTCCTTCAGATGAGTCTCTTCTGCTTTCAAGGACCGGTAGAGGTTGGTCAGCTTATTATTCTTACCAGTTAATTCTTGGCTTTTCCTCTCCAATCACTCATTCTCAGTGGACAGGACGTGAATCTAGTTTTAACATCTGAAAATCGAGAGGTCAAATTTGCCTCTTCTGTACTCTACCGAGACTTTTCTTCTTCTAAGACAGAAATCTTGGCTGTCAGTTCTGTTTCTTTTCTTACTACCTCCTCTCAGATCTCAGCAATTCTCGCTTGAGTGCTCTCCTTGAGTTTCTTCACCATTTTGGAAGCATTTTATTTGATAATGATCGTAATTTTTAGGTCATTAATAACCAAGTCTAAGAGATAGACATTTTGAAAAAGAAAGAAAAAGTCAGAGTTAAAGTCATGCCACGACTGGTAAAAAATAAGCTGATAAGTTTAAGTACTGATGCTTACTCTATGTGCATATGTGAGTAGATGGTCGACAGAGTTGTGGGGAGATAAGTTTTTCAGGGTCTCCCGTCTTGACGGTGAAATGGCCTCTTGCGCAGAATTCAGCATTAGTAGGAGATGACCAAACTCCCTTCTCTTCCCCTCTAGGATTTCTTCTATTAGAACCCCCTCTATATCTTTGCCCTCTCTAGGGGGAGGTTCAATATTCTCCCTATCCTTCAGGGGCAAATCCTTTTTCTTCTTTATCATATTTTGGTTCACACCCGAATCTGAGGCCCTTCTCGATTTTTTTTAACCCGATTATCCCCTTTGGCCCTTCTCAGGCATAGTCTGAGTACCCTGCCTTTGTACCTAGGGCATTAATGCATCCCCCTCATGGCCTGGGACCCGAGTTGTTTTGTCAATGAACTAAGGAGCAAAGGAACCTATTTTCATTTTCTTTTTAGCCTCTATGTCATACTCTATCAGACGTTTTCCTTTATCTTTAGCTAGGGGTAAGTCACCCCCTTAGAAAGGCCTATTCTGATCTACTGTCGGCTCCCAGATCAGAATGCCCTTCTTCTTCGGGCGCTCATCCTTGTTTTATCCTTTCTCGGGACCCTTCTTTTGGACCTCGTTGTGCTTGGCCCTTTTCTTTTGTCAATAGGGGCTTTGGTCCGAAGGTCAGAAAGCTTCACGCCTTTGGATGCGCCTTTAGAGAGCAGCCCCTTCCAGACATTAACTGCCCTTTGCTTCTTGTCAGCCTCTAAGGAAGTAAAAATAGTATAGTTACAACCTGTTGGATGATGGGAAACAATGCTTATGAATATAGAGAGAAATACCTTGGCTCAACTAAGCTCTTATTTTGTTGAGCTCACTTTTCGATATCGCCCGGGGTACTAAGCTCGACCTTTCCAAGTTAATCTCATTCAGAAGCGCTTTCACGTCCATAATAGACAAACTGATGAGCCTGTTTGCAATACTAACCGTGAGATCTGACTGCTCCCACGCCCCACATCTAAAGTAAAAGACACATAAGCTTTTATGACTTATAATTAAGAATACCACAAAAAGTTATTATAGAAATACCTGTCTCCTAGAACGAAGAAAAAAGAGGGTCGATGGGGACTTGGCCTAGTGTTCACTGACAATAAACCAGCGATCCTTCCAGTTTTTATTGTTGGAAGGGTTGTCCTTCACTTTAGATTGATACACCAAGTGAATAGACAGGTAATACCACCCGGGATAATGGCTGGTATTTCTTTTGAGGACGTACAAAAACAATACCTCATCAGGAGTCGGGACAGGACTGACACCCCCCAAAATACCTGGTATAATTATGCAACAACCATGGAACGTAATATAAAATAATATATTAACATGAATGGACTCCGTCTATTGAAACTCTAGAAAAGGGCTCTGTGCCCGAACATATATATATATATATATATATATATATAACATTGTCGCAATCTATTATACACATATATGTACACTAATGTTGTTTCTAAATCCAAAACATACTAATGTTGATAAAATATATACTAGGGCTATAAGCCCACTTAACATCTGACTATGTACAATAGACCCATAAACCCTATAACTGCATGATGGTATCTTGCTCCACTAGTTTGCCCTCTTGATGATCCACTCTATATTACTAGTAAACCTGCAAAACTGGGGTGAAAAAGAGGGGTAAGTCTGAGAAAGACTTAGTGAGTGGAACGGAAAACTATGAACAATTAAATTAAGAAAATAAGTATAATTAATAATCCATCTAATGATTCATACAATCATAGGCATAATTATTCACATGAGTAATATTACATAACCATATAACCATATAACATATACATATCATCTTTATCTGGTCCATATCCAGGGTTATGCACTTGACGGGACAGAGAGACAGTCCATGCCCAGGGCGAGGCACTTGATCGGGCAGACGGACGATTATACCTAGATCCTTGAATCAAATCTATAGCACACACACACACATGCAATCATATCTATAAGTTATACATAAAAACACAAATCCAACAACCATGTTAAGCCTCCTCCTGGCCTTTACCCAATTCAACACGTCAGCACTTCCAAAATTCAACAATCATAAAACATACAAATAACCATAGCCATAACTTCATCCATAAACACAATATGTATATATACATCATATGTATAACAAAAATCAAGAAAATAATTATTCTACTCACAAGGCTTGTTGTCAAGGGATGGATGCAATCCGTATCATTGAGGACTCGGTGGTCGCTCTCTTGGAGTATCTATAGCACGATATTATTAATATTGTTAGAATGATTTGAATAAAATACTTAGATATGCATAGACATAAATCTCAAATATGTCCAAATATAACCTAAAAGAAAGCCTACATAACTAATATCACTCAAGATGTGATGAATATTAATTCGGATAATGTAAGTATACATTATGGTATCAAAGTCTTAACTTAGTTTTAATGATAGGGCTGCACAGAATAACCACATTACTAAGTATGGTGTGAGTACGTCTGACTAGATATCAAGCTAAATTTTAGATATGTTATAACTCTATGTCTCTAGTTTCAATATCCACTTACGACATCTCATTCAGAGTTAAATAACTCAACTTATGCCCACACAAACAGACACTGTTCAGGCAAAATTCCATTTCACCCTTAAGGTGAACCAAAGCTTTTCTCAAGCAACCAAGCCTAAACTATATTACCAGCCACTTATACATGCTATTTATAACCAAAAGCACAAAATCTTTGTAACTATCAGTCATCTCCTTCCTTGGGATTTTAGGGTTTCTAACTACAACAAGCTTTAATCAACTCAATACTCATCATTAGTAAGTTCATAAGCCTCCTAGACATACTCCTATGACATCCATAAACTCATAT
>JAVXUL010112183.1:0-18005 GCA_035590515.1 Trichilia minutiflora
TAAATTATTACTCTATATATTTTGACATCATCAAAAATAATTTAAAGCATATAGCATTAAAACATTTTGGGGCCATCAGACAATGGTTGGTGAAAATTTGAAAATACCCATATCAGATTATTTTCCTACTATAGTGACTAAGTTGTTGAAAAACGAAGTTATGGATGAGATTCAAGACAAGCTGACCAAAAGACAAAAAAGATTATTCAGACGTACTTGTCTTGGGTATTTTCTTGAGCTGGGGGATGTTTAATTATTTGAAAAGTTAATCTATTACGTGGTTCTCCATCAGAATACGACAAATTCTACTAATGAGGAGATGTGGTTTGTATTTGAAAAAACATAAATGATATTTTTCCAACACAAGTTTGAACTTATCACAGGTCTCAATTTTAGATCTTATTCAATTTTTGAAGATGGTAGTGATCGACAGTTAAATGAGCATTTTAACGAATTTAGGGGAGTTATATTATATCAGGTAGATAGTATTTATATAGGATTAGACTTCAACAAAATAAATGATATAGAAGCAGTTAAGTTGTCCTTATATTATTTGATTAAAAGGTGGTTGTGAGGTAGACTTAGGCATTACCATGTTGACATTTGGCTTTATAGATTGTTCATGACTTTAACGCATTCAATCAATACCCATAAGGCACCATTGTATGACGATGCACATATAAGAGCCTCAATCATCCTAATTAGGTCCGCTATGCAAACATATATAATGTTTAGGGTTTCACCATTGCATTTTAGGTATATTATAGATTGGCTACATTTGTTTTGATTATTTATTTTTAAAATTAATTGAATATATTTTGTCTAGATATAGATATATGAGGCACTTGGAGAGGCTACCCAATTGATTGTCGCACGCCCTCACAGACGCGTCATCCGAATTCTTGGTTGGTATTCCAGATATAAGAATGTGCGTAATAATCAAATAATGAGGATATACAACCTTGACGTGGTAACATCTTTCTAATTTTTTTATTCCTATATAATATTGTCATTTACTAAAATATTTAATTATTGCACAGTTTGGTAAATATAAAACAAAATTAGATCCAACAGCAGAAGGGTTGGAAAAGTCTTTCTATATTTGACTTTTTAGGTTCAATGGTGTAGTAAAGGGTGAATACGATGATACACTGAGGACAGATGATGAATTACACCCTAAGACTCCAGGCATCAGCAGGATAATGATGATATTAATATGTTCTTATTTAACATAAATTATAATTACTGTGATTGAAATAGTTTAATTGTTAGGGGACATTTCATCGTCAACCTTCATCTAGGTTAAACGGTGACAATGATAATCTAGTTCTAACTTCGTCTCCCTATCGGATTCCATCCCCTCATCAATCTCCACATCAAACATTGACACCCCATCGATCTCTGTCTCTTCATCGAATTTCATCTCCTTATTGATCTCTATATTGATGGCCAACTCCCTTGTCCATAAAGATTTTCCATTCTCTCTCGACCACGGGCACTTTTATGTCTCTAGTTCTCACTATAATTATAGGAAGATTATATAAGAGATGGAGTTGATAAGAACCAAGCTTGATGAAGTGCAACAATTCCAGGTTGAATAAGCAAAGATTTTGTCTGACTTTATGGTTAAAGTTCGCAGTTGACTGGAGTAAATTATGACTGTTAGTATTAAGCCTAAGTTTGATGATCAACAAATTGAAGGTGTAAATATTAATGCTATGATCGGGGGTGCACAAATCCGTATAATTTATGAACCTTAAATGATATTGATATAATTGGTATTCAATCGAGGTTATTTTTTTAGGTTCAGGTTGATAGATCTTAGTACATTACGCCCTATAATATTAAGACTATACCTGATGATAAATAGGTGCATATAAATAATTGATAACATTACTGATATTATTAGTTTTGACTCGAGGTTAATTTTTGGATCCAAGTCAATAGTTTTGAATAATCTACTGTAATCAATGTAGGTGATACAAGTATGGAAGCATAGGCATCTACAATTTTTGAATCCTATACCTTATTGAATGTATTTTATTTATTAGATGATTATTAACTAAAAATATAAAAAACTTTCAACAAGCCAATCTAGAGATTGTTAAGACTATGCATATTAAAACCCAGGCACGTAAAATTTTAGGTGAATACTTGTTTTGGTAACATAATATATGCTAATTTTTTTGTATATTGAATTATTTATTTTTTCAATCGTCATATATATTTTGTATTGTAGGTTGTTAAAGATGTTGATGTTATTGAGACATAAGTTGATTTGTTTAGTATAAAGGATGAGCATGTTGGTGCTCTTGTTGTCTAGAGGATGAGCATGTTGGTGCTTTTACTGACAATGTGCAAGTCCATAATATTTCTCAATGGTTATATATTATAAATATAGTTGTTAACTTGCATATACATTTTGGGTTTCAGGTCCACAAATCAAAAACAGCAGAAGGAACACTTTTCCAGCAAGTTTGGTAAGTTATACAAGAGAAGTTACAATGCCAGGACACCCTACACGCAAGAGTAGATGAGGAATAAATGATAGAAGCTCGAGATGGAAGTTCATGCGGGGTGAGTATCCCACAAACTATAAGATTGACCCATGAAGACCTATCCCAAATGTATTGCAGCAACAATTCCTAGAATGGATTGGCAATGATAACAATGAAATTGAAATAGATACCATTCGAATAATACCTTCATGGATAACGTGTGTGAGCAATCATCTTTTTTGGTTAGAAGATGAGGGAAGTGACAAACAATTTTACATATTTTATCGTTCCTTCTTTTGTTATTAGTTGTTAATCAACAATGAGCTTACTTTTTTTTTTATAGCACATCAATGAATATATTAATTTGCACAACGTCAACAAATATTCCCAAGTATGGTCTCATAAGATTGGACAGTTGTATCTACCACGTTATTTGTAAGGATTTGAACTATTAGTATGCAATTGTATATACCTTAATAGATACTAGTTAGTTAATTAATATTTATTATTTTCTTTTTTCTTAAATGTAGCTATTGTTAAAGACTAATTGGGATATATACAAGAAAGGAGAGTTAGAGAAATGCAAGTTCTACTATAATTTGGGTATATGTTTATTTGCTCAGGGCAACAGACAAGGTCTGCATAGACCTTGAGCATCGATTAAATGATTATCCGTTCCTTGGTGCATATAGGGCATGCATTAAATTGCATGCTGTGCCGATTTTGCTACCCGTTATGTTACCTTTTATGACCCAGTGCTGAATTTCTTTTTCATTGACAAGCTCTGCACAACCATAATACCATATGAATTTAGCTTCCTGCCTTAATATGAAAATCCAGGTTCTACTAATGGGCCTGAAACCGTCTAATCGGGTTGATAAATCAGAAAAGAAGAAACCGACCCGAACCGTTAATACAAATGGTCTAGGTCGAACATATTCCATGGTTCATAGGTGATAGAACCGGCCCAAAACTAAAAAATAAACAGTGATAGATTGGTTCCGAGCTGGTTCTGGTTCAAAAACGATTTTGGCCCTTTTTTTAAAATTTTTTATTTCTTTATTTTGATTCTAGGTAAATCATAAGGTTGAACCAGATCGAACTGCAGGTTTAACCCGATGGTTCATAACAATAATGGGCCTAGATGATTTTGAATCGATTACATGTCGAACCGTCGATTCGAAATATCTGAAACTGGCCTGACCTATTTATATGGACCCAAAACAGGCTCGATTCATATAAATAGTTCATCAGACCGATTCGGGTTCAATTTTTTTCGGACTGGGTTGGATTGGTTCACGGGTCGACCCAACCCATTAAATACCATTAGACTGGATTTACTTGATTTGAATACCTTATTCCTGACTACACATGCATTAAATAATATGTCTCGTCAACATTTTGAGTATTGGGATTGTGGAGTATTTATGTGCATGTTTATAAATTATGTAAGTTGAGACTTTCTTTTGGCCCCGACAATGGTGTTTTTGTCTTTTTGGAAATAAAATGATGGTTGAACTGTGATTGAGGCGGTTATTGTGACAGCTGATTGCTCTGCCATGGATTAGTTATTGCAACCTAGTGTGTTGCCCGATTCTGATGCGATCTTTCCATTGGCTTTCTTCTTTTTTCTTATAAATTTTCCATTGAAACTAACTTCTATTGTGATATGGTTTCATATTAAATAGGTAATGCTTTGATACAGTTATACCACAACTACATCTATTACTAGTCATGGTAAATGTAAAATGCAGGTACTGATGAATATCTTTTGATATCATGGATGTATTTTGATGAATACAGTAATACTGGCTTCTAGTTATGCCAAACTTATGCAAGTAAGTTGTGAGGTTTATGCATAAAAATTTGTGAACAGAAATGTTGTAGTCATTTATTGCAATCATATAGTCATTTCACAGGTATATATCTCTGCTACTACTGTATCATGATAGAATTGTGCATGTATGGGATGACCTTTATGAATGAGGGGAGGTGTATATCATGATAGATTTTCATTCTGTGGTTGCATTTCTAATTTTTAGTGGGCTGTTCTGTAAAGTCAAGGATTACATAATGAATCACTGCCGATATTCCAAGGCTTGCTAACGCTCGAATGTTTGCCTCTGGGATGAGGAAACTACTTGGAGTAAGAGCAGATGAGAAACCAGAAGAAGGCTGTGCAAACTAGGATGTGAAAGAACTGGTTGGAGGCAAAGGTGCTATTGAGGGAACAGACTCACTATCAGAAACAAATGAGGAGGGCCTTTAGAATTGAGGCAATGGGGTTAATGAGTTTTTGGTTTAGTTTTGGTTCTGGTGTTCTTGCTCGCTTTGTTATTGAGTGGGAGTCAGGTAAAGAAGGTTGCACAATGCATATTTCTCCTAATCAACTTTGGCCCCATACCAAGGTTTGCTTATCTTTTTCATTTTTCTTTTGTCTAATCTAAATGTTCTTCTTTTGGTCCTGTGAATGACATGTACGCTATCTTTTCCTTCAATTGTCATTTTTTCTTATTCTACTGACAAGTTTCGTAAACATTTTGGAAAAGGAAAAAAATTTTCAAAATGTAAAATGAAGTTGAGTCCTTGCAGGCTGGAATGACATTTCCAAGCTACATGACAAGATTAAAGCAAACAAATTTCTTCGAGATCCTAGCTAATTTCTGGTTCTTCGACTACATGGTGATAGGTCCCAACAAATATTACTGATGTTAACATAAATTGTTTTCTCTTCAGGTGAGAAAAGTACCATAAGTTGGATGAATATTTTTTCTGACTTCTCATTGATAATTTCTGGATTGCTTAAATAAGCAAAGCCATGTACAGGACTTCCAGAAATAAAAGGAAACATTTAAACACGTAAAAGCAAAGCATGATGAACGTAAAAACATGCAACAGAAAAAAGAAAACATGTAAACACGTAAAACTCTCAACTGCAAAGACTCCATCCAATCTAGCAATCTTCTCGTCGTCTACTTGCTCTGCAACGGTCTTGATTCACGTCCAGTTCAACTCCCATATTTGGGATTCAACTTTAAGCCTCTCTCCGAATGACGTGGCCTATCAATACTTCCCCTATCGGGTGGACTCTTGTCCACAAGGTCCACATCTGGAAATTGCTCAAGCAATGACTGATGCTTCTCCCATGTAGCCTCTTCAGCTGGTAAATGTTTCCATTGAACCGAGTGTTCTTCTTCAAACTTTCTGCCCTTTTTGACCCAACGAGTATCCGGAATGTACTGAGGCTCAAGTACGATTGCTCCTTCATCAGTCACGTGTGGCAAATCAGTAGAGGACAGTATACGCTCGCCAATAAATTTCTTTAAGAGGGAAACATGAAAAATTGGGTGGACGCGGGCTCCCGTTGGCAGCTAAAGTTTGTAAGCAACTGCTCTAATTTTTTGTTTCACAGGGTATGGCCCATAAATTGATTGGCAAACTTCTGGTGAGCACGTTTAAAAACTGAGTGTTGTTGATAGGGATGCAACCTGAGAAACACCATTTCACCTACTTCGAACGTGGCATCCCTCCTCTTTTGATCAGCCGTTTGCTTCATACGATTAACGGAGGTTTCTAAATTGGCTTTGAGTTATCGTAGTATCACATCTCTATTTATCAGTTGCTCATCCACTTCGTTGACAGAAGAAAAACTATTATGATAAAGTGGAATTGAAGGGGGCTGATTCCCATATAACGCCAGAAATGGAGTCATTCCCATTGAAGCATGGTACATTGTATTATACCATAACTCAGCCTAAGGAAGGTAGGCACTCCATTTGCGTGGCCATTGATGCACAAAGCACCGAAGATACTGCTCCACACAACGGTTGACCACCTCCGTTTGGCATTCGATTTACGGATGATAGGCGGAGATAAGTTGTAACTTCGTGCATGACATTTGGAAAAATTCTTGCCAAAACCTACTAATAAAGACAGGATCGCAATCACTGATGATGGAATTTGGCAGGCCATACAACTTGATAATACCGTCCATAAATTTTTCAGCCACATCTTTAGCTGTAAATGGATGAGTAAAGGGTAGGAAATGTGCCGATTTACTTAACCTGTCCACTGTTACCAATATGGTGTCTTTGCCGTGAGAAGTGGGCAGTCCTTCAATGAAGTCGAGAGTAATATCATCCTACACTTGGCATGGAATGGGCAACGGTTGGATAAGTCCTCTAGGTGAAAGTGTCTCGGATTTCATCTTTTGGCATAATTTACAATGCCGGACGTATTCCTGGACTTCTCTATACATTTTAGGCCAATAAAACTGTTGAGCCAACCGCTTGAACGTCCGCAACACTCCTGAATGCCCCCCGATTTTTGTGTCGTGAGCCTCATGTAACAGCCTTTTTCGTAACTCACCTTGGGAAGGAATTAGTACCCTGCCTCTCAAGTAGAATAACCCCTATCATTGTGTATATGGTCCTTTGGTTTGAGTTTTGGCCACTTGAGCAATTGACTGAATGTAGGGGTCTCCTTTGTATGCCTTTCGAACATCATCCCACATGGTTACGGTGGATACATGGAGGTGATTAACGATTAGATTGTTGGGCTTGCGTGTGAGGGCATCTGCTGTTGAATTTTCACGGCCTGGGCGATAAATGATCTCATAATCGTAGCCTAGCAATTTGGCTACCCATTTTTGCTGCTCTGGTGTTGCCACTCGTTGTTTTAGAAAATATCTTAAGCTCCATTGGTCAGTTTGGATAAAGAACTTCCTCCCCAATAAGTATGGTCACCATACGCGTATAGCCTCCATAATTGCAATCATTTCTTTGACGTAGGTGGACCAAAATTTTTTTGTAACTCCCAATGCACGGCTCATAAAGGCGATGGGCTTGCCTTGTTGAGTTAAGACCGCGCCTATTCCTTCCCCCGCAGCGTTTGTTTCTATAGTGAAGGACTCGTTGAAATTAGGCATCGCCAAAACAGGTGTAGTGGATATCACTTGCTTTTGCTTAAGAGTCGCAAAGGCTTCTCCAGCTTCCTCATTCCATCTGAATTATCCTTTCTTGAGGAGGTTGGTAAGCGGTCGAGCGATGATGCCATAATTCCAAACAAATTTTTTGTAATATCCTTTCAAGCCTAAAAAACCACATAATTCAGAAATATTAGTTATTTGAGGCCACGCCACCATAGCTACAATTTTGTGATTATCGACCTTCACTCCTTGAGACGTAACAATATGTCCCAAATATTCCAACTCCTGTTGGTTGAATGCACATTTGTTGGCCTTGGCAAAAAATTGATGCCGTCTCAAAATCTCCAAAGTTTGCTTAACATGTACCACATCATTATCCCAAGTAGAGCTATACACGAGAATATCATCAAAGAAAATCAAAATGAACTTTCGAAGATAAAGTCAAAATATAGAGTTCAGGGTGACTTGGAATGTAAAGGGTTCATTACATAGGCCAAACGATATCACAAAATATTCGTAATGATCATTGTGAGTACGGAAAGCGGTTTTGAGTATATCAGAAGGATTTATTCTTACTTGATGATATGTGACCCTTAGATCAAACTTAATAAAGTAGGATGCTCCATGTAATTCGTCCAACATGTCGTCTACTATCGGAATGGGAAATCAGTCCTTGATGGTGGCTGTATTGAGTGCGCAATAGTCTGTGCAAAATCGCCAACTTCCATCCTTTTTCTTCACCAGTAATACTAGTGATGAAAACGGACTGGTGCTTGGTCGAATGAAGCTCGAATTCAGCATCTCTTGAACTTGTTTTTCGATTTCTTCCTTCTGAAAATGGGCATATCGATACGGATGTACATTAATTGGCTTTGTCCTCTGCTTGAGTGTAATGCAATGTTCTACCTCACGCACAGGTGGCAAACTTGATGGCTCCTGGAATACGTTCGCATAATTTTTTAGTAACTCTTGCATATCTTGCTGTTGATCATCAGGTGGTGTACCCTGGTTTGTTGTTCTTAAGGTTGGTTGAAAGCATACTGCAAATATGGCATGGCCTTGGTAAAGCTCCTTTGAGAATTTGTTGGGTGAAGCAACCTGAATTGTTTGCACGTGTACCCCTTGCAACCTTCAGTTTTGATTGTCCCAAATAAAATCCATGGTCAATTGTTTCTATTTACAGACTACCAAGCCAAGCATTTCAAGCCATTGCACACTAAATACAATGTCAAGACCTATTAAAGGCAAAGAAAAAAGGGTAAGGTAAAACTCGATGCCTTACAACTCTACTTATACCTTATCGTAATGCCCCTGACACTTTAGTTTTGTTAGAAATATGCCCTAAAACCTTATCGTAATGCCCATGACACTTTAGTTTTGTTAGAAATATGCCATAAAACCAATCGTGTCATATGGTTTAGGGTTATATTTTCTTAAGTATATACCTTTTGTAATTAATTGTAAATTGTTTACGATTAATAAAATGATATTATTCTATCTTGCATTATGTTCAGTTGCTGATTTATTTCCTTTTTTTATTTCATGCAAGATATGTCTCAGATTGTATTATGTGTTAAGATTCTATCTCTAAGAAGTTATAGATACGAGTACAGAATTTTCGATTGAAATACATTCTAAAACTTGTTTCCGATTGAGATAGTGTTATGAGAGACAGTGACATTATGTGATCGGTATATTTTGTTACTGCCACGGATTAGTATTGGATACTAATAGTTGGGTGATGAGTCTCATGTCACAAGAGCATAAACATGGGTACCACGTTGGTGAACGTGATACTGAATATGACCAATTGCTATATAATCACATGGGTGATTATCCACAGTCGATGATTTATCGCACAGCCGTACTAGTGTACCATTAGTCCTTTGACCTGAGATATCACGGCTATAATCTGCAATGAGGCACATCATTCGCTTGTGTATAGTACACTAGGTTAGCCACGCTTGGTGAAAGAAGTTTGCTGACAATGTGTTCTTATTATAGAGAGCAAGTGATAATCAAGAGGGAATTTGCTGGCTCAGATACTGAAGCTTGAAATCCTAAGCAGAACTGTTATTTACGGGAACTAAATCTCTGGGCAGAGTACATGTATTCTGAAAAGGAGTTTTTGGATACATGGATCTCGTTTATGATTGAGGTTCTGATCCTATGATTGAGTTAGGGTTTGATGATTTTATGGCCCACACTCGATCGGGAGTCGATAACAGAGGGATCGTACTACATATAAGTACAACTATATGAATTTACCTGAATCGTTATTCTCTATGTTCTAGGGGTTATGATATCTTGCTAGAGGTCACTCATGATAATTGGGGACTTCGGATATAAAGACCAATGTGATACAAATGTGTTCGTATACGTTCATATCTAGTTCATGGTGAACCCAAGAGGTCACACACATAATCTCGAAGTTGTTGATGGATGAAATATATACCATTAAGTTAGTTAATGATATTTTGTATTGATGAAAATAATATTACTACTATATATTGATCGATAGGTAATTTTATTCTTTATAGTAAAGAATAAAGTTTTTCGGTAAGGACGCGCCAGCACCTGTCAGTCCAAAAAATATTATAATAGTATCGGTGACTTGAAATGATATATTTTGATATATCAAATTGATAAATAAATTATTTATTTATGAATAATAAATTAATATCCATTTGTTTACACAAATAATTATTTATTTGTTAAATAAAGGTTGTTTAAATCAAATGGATACTTAATTAACACTTGGAACAATAGTTGTTTGCCAAGTGTCATCATCTTAATTATTCTCTTAAATATAGATTAAATCTAGTGGCCAAGAAAAATCCATATTTATTAATTATTATAAATAATAAAAATGGATAAAGTTTTATTTGATATATATATATATATATATATATATTTATATGTGGTTACGGTGGATGAAGGGGAAGAAGACACATGTATTCGACCATCTTTGGATATGAGTTGGAAAATTGATTTCCAACCTTCAAAGCAAGAAAGGAAGACAAGGAAGAGAATAAGGAGTTGTCTTTCTTCATGGGGTTTTCCAACAGCAAGTATATAAGTGTATATATGGAGATATATTGCTTATGCTTGCAAAAGGTGGTGCAAAATTATTTTGTAAAGTTAATAAGTCTCCAACCAATCTACTACTTCCATCTTCAATATGCTAGTGTATGGATACTCTTGGAGGCTTAGGAAAGGACTTAAAGCTTCAATGAAAGTGAATTTAGGTGAGGATTTCATCATTCAAATGTTTAGATTTTCAAAAGTTGAAAAACTTCCAAAAATGCATGCTTAGGGAACTTCGAAAATATCCTAGGGTTTATGAGTTAAACACCCCTACAACATGGCCTACCAGTGATAATTGTGTCAGATCAGGATCCTCGATTTACATCTCGATTCTGGCCTAGTCTTTAGAAAGTCATGGGTACGAGATTGAACTTTAGCTCAGCATTTTATCCTCAGACAGATGGACAGTCAGAGAGGACTATCCAAATACTGAAAGATATACTGCGAGGATGTATACTAGAATTTTCAGGAAGTTGGGCTCTATATTTACCATTGGTTGAGTTCGCCTTCAACAACAGTTATCAGTTCAGTATAGGAATGGCACCATATAAAGCTCTTTATGAAAGAAGGTGTAAAACTCCTTTATGTTGGGATCAAGTAGGTGAAAGGAAACTAAATAATATTGAGTGAATTGAAGCCACTACTGAGAAAGTAAAAATTATTCGAGAAAGATTAAAGGTAGCTCAAGACAGACAAAAGTCATACTCAAATAACAGACAAAGGGATTTGGAGTTCGATGTAGGCAAGTAGGTATTTTTGAAGGATCACCCTAAAAGGGTTATCCGATTTCGAAATCGAGAAAAGCTCCAATCGAGGTTCATTAGACCTTTCAGAGTCATTGAATGGATTGGTCTAGTAGCATACAGGTTAGAGTTACCGCTAAAGATGCAGAGGATTCATGAAGTTTTTCATGTGTCTATGTTGAAGAAATATGTTTCGGACCCCTCTCATATTATTGGACTACCTCCTATGGATTTAAGAGAAGATTTGAAGTGTGAGGTGCAACCAGTGGCTATCCTCGATCGTCAGGAACGGATACTAAGAAATAAAGTCATTCTTATAGTAAAGGTCTCGTGGAGAAGTGATACTATTAAGAAAATGATATAGGAACCCGAGCTTCAGATGCAATGTCAGTATCCTCAAGTCTTTCAATACTAAGGTACATTAAATTTTGAGGACAAAGTTCTTTTAAGGGGGGTAGATTTATGAGCCCTGAACCTAGATCTCAAGGGCATAACGATAATTTTATATTTTAATGTACATATATTTATACTCATCACGTACACTATTGACACGTCAGTATAGTTCTATATTTATTTTGGGATTAGAGTTGGTTAAGATAGAGTTTTGAGGCTGTAAATATAAGGACCTCAACGTAATTAAAAGCTAGCTTTATTTTAAGTGGGACTCTAATGATATTTTTTAGAATAGGGGGTTGGATTTGGATGAAAAATGCAAACATATCGATACCTTTGGTTAAGAAGTATAGACACCTTTACAACGTATCGATACTTTTGATTCCCAGCACAACCTATTGATACCTTGGGTTAGAAGGTATTGATACCTTTAAACGTATCGACATGTTGATGATAAAGATCTCTAAAATTTATGAGATAATGTATTGATATCTTTGGAAAACATGTTGATACCTTTATAGTAGAAGGCTAAAGGTATCAAAACTCTTAAGGAAGGTATCAATACATTTAGCAGATCTGACATTGTAGGAAGCCCAAATTCTTGTAAAATGATGAATTTACCCCTATTTAAAAAGCTTCTTCTTTTACTTTTATCAAGGACAAAATCATAATTTTGCCTCACATATTGTATATATCTGGACTGAGTCCCTCATTCTTCCTCATGACCACTTTTTCTTCTTCTTCTTCCTCTCCTCTCCCTCTCATTCGTTCCCTCTCTACTCTCGTAGATCCACCATGACATTTTTGGAATTTCTCCCAATTTACTTTGATTTTATGCTACATTGTGCATCCTAAGCACTTTATCGACTTTGATTTAGCGATAGGGTGCAGAAATCAAAAAGGGAGAGCTAGGGTTTCCAACACAAATTTGGGATTTTCTGAGTTCTAAGCGAAATCAAAGCATACCAATGATACCACGAGGTAATTAACAACCTATCTAACCCTTCTTTAGCTTTTATTTCGTATTTTATCGAAGTTTTGAGAAATGGGTTTTACAGTTCATCTGAAGTATTTTCATTAGTTTTATCATTGCATTTGGATTTTTACTCGTTAGTTAAGTTGTAGAATGGTCGGGTAGGTCGTTAGGAAGCTATGAATGCGAATTTAGAAATTTTGGATGTGTGTAAATAGTAACCAGGTTATTGTTCCTGCAAGTGTGTGGAGTCCACCTATTGAAATCACAAAAACAAGTTAAAATACGCCATTTTAGCTATAATGTGGATTTTTGGTATTAAGGAATGGATGATTGATTGGTTAAAGAGGGCTTTATTCAATTTTGCATATTAATCGATTCTAAGACACCTAGGTTAGCATGCATTTCTCGTATATGAGTCATTTTCGTATTTCAGGAATGTATATTTATATGTTTTATTATATGTGATTAGGCGACGGTACGCGAACGAACAACCTGCGTGACGCGCTGAGAAACAAAGGGATTAAGGAGTGTATACCCTCCCTATGAGTGAGTGAACTTGTTATATTTACATTACTTTGACGATGTTTTCTAATAATCCTAAATATTTGCAAAGGTTTTTATATATGTTAAGCCTTTTATGTTTGATGTTATTATTTCTTATATCTATTGCTTTTATCATAAAAGCTTATCCTCGTATATTTTATGATAAAATGATTTGGATAAATGATGGCCGGAGGCCAATTGTGAACTAAATCGCATTGTGTATAATTTTCGAGATGACTTAAATTGTTTATGATTTATTGATGACTATTGAGATCCTTATGTTTCTATTGAATTTGTATAAGTACATGGATATATGTACACATGTTGGTGATAACGGCTATGAGAGTCAGGTTTATTGACTATAGTTACAGGGTATGGTAGCCTAAGATTAGTCTGATAGAGAAGTTGTCTAGGTGAGTGGAGGCTTTGCAGGTGGGGGTGGTGTATGGTGTTATATTTTTATGTTGAAGATGTGATTTGACTACTTGTGAGTCTTGTCGGGATAGTCACGGATGTCACACGTGACTAATCCGAGGTGAGTGTCAGTGATAGATATGTTTTATATAAGTAAATCATGCATTATTTTACTCCTTTGCATTTGAAAATGAATTTTTATAAATAGCTTGTTCTTACTACATATAAAACCTATTGACAATCTTAGGATGCCAAGGTCAGGGTAATCGTCGGGAAAGGGAGTTAGCCTAATGTTTCTGATATATGTTTTGAAGTTTTCAAATTAAGATAAATATTTTAAGCCAAACTATTTTATGATGAGTTCAAATTGTGTTTTTCTACTTAAGAGTTAAGTATTATTTGCTTATATTCATTTTTAGTTCACTCACGAAGTATACTGCCGTGTACTCACCCCCTCACTCTCTAGTTTTATGATAAGCAAAAAAGTTAGGTGCATTGATTTGGTAGTGATCGCTTCAGGTGCTACAAGCATCAGGTATATGATAGACCGACTCACATTGTATGGTCACAGTCAACTAAAGTTGTTTTATTTCTATTAGTTTTTATTATTATAATGATTTGACTCTTCGAGAGTTGTAAACATATTTGTAAACTAGTTTGTACTGATTCTTGTTCTATTTATTTGATGATGCATCTTAAAATGCTTTAATATTTGATAGATAAAACGGATTGTATATTTTGAAGTGTTTGTGATTGGTTAGAATTATTTCGAAGTTTGGGTGTTTAGATGAACTTATTTGAAAGTGTCACATAAATATTTTTGAAACAGGATTTTGTAAAGGCCTTATTGGCTCTCAGGGCATTTCTAGGTGATTGAATATACCTTGGGAGTCTGTGACAGTTGTCACGTGCGAAACCCACGAGTTGGAGCGTGATAATGTCACACACTATTATAATATATCGACAAATCATTGACTATAATGATACTATATGATTTATCGATATTCGATCACATTCGATAAATAGTTTATCAACTATAAATCCACACTAATGCTTTTATGACAATACACATATTGTCAGCCTATATATAATATGATTAAGTGATAATTAGTATGTTTACTATATGATATAGTTGCCCATTCAACATCACGTACGTAAAGAACGATTTGATAATTTATTTAACAATTAAATAAAATTATTCGAACGATTTATATACATTCTTTATTTATTGTATAAAAACATAAAGGAAGCAATAAACGTATGTAAATAAAGAACTGCTTCTTTTATTAATATATATATATATATAAAGTTATACAAGATCATCAAAATTTTAGGAACAAAATTTTTTAAAAGGGATAATTGAAACACTCTATTTTATCGATTAGGTATTTTAGCCATTTTACACTCAGGATATTTTTGTTATTTTACAATATACATGTTTGAATAAAATTAACGAGTAGTTAACATGACTCTGATACATAATATGCCATTAGAGAAGGTTTGTTAAGTTTGGAAGTGGTTCAATTGATTTGTCTATGGGACAGTTGAGTTTCAGAGGAAATTTCATGTAAATCAAGGTCAACGATTGTCTGACAAATTCCTAATACTTAAAGAGAATAAACGGATGTTCGAACAAAAAGAAATTATAGCAAAAGCAGACAGCAAAAGAAGATAAAAATAGTGCCTAAAATAGAAGAGGATGGGAGCCAGGATGAGAAAAACCTAAGGCAAGAAAACCAAGAGAAGACCAGTCTTAGAAACTCCCCTTAGATTGGTATCGAACTGCCTTAATAAGCGTTAGTCATAGGACTGGTTCATGCCTCAATTCACCCCCTTTTTACAAAGAACAATGTCGGTTCTAAGATAATGCCCTATAAGATATCCTTTTTGCCCCTTTCTAAAATTTTCTCTCTCCTATACTCTAAAGAACATTTTTGTAATTACATAAGGTATTATATATATGGCTAATAGGGGATGAGACGTTCATTTCTTCTACTGCTTCCTCTCTTCTCTCTTCTTTGGCCCGAAACTTTCCCCCATCTCTAGTTCTACAAATTTTTTTTTTTATTTTTCACCAGTTAAATTTCAGTTTTTCACTCAAATTCATTATAAAATAACCTCCTTTTCTTTCTACAAGTTTCATTGCGTTGATTTGAGCAAGAAATCAACCTAAGAATGATTAAGGTTTCAAAGTTAAATTGAGGTTTTCAATAGCTGATAAAGATTAAAGTTTCATAAGACCTAAATCAACACCTTGATAAGATTTTTAACCCAATTCAAATTTTAAATTGATGTTTTAGAAGATTTGAAAATTTAAGTCTACAATACAATTAGAATTTTTATTAATTTAGGTTTAATTTTGATAAATTATACTAAAATATGTTGTTTAAGGGATAAAATGAGTAAATTAAAGAATTACAGAAAATTAAATTTTGTTTGATGAAAATCATATTAAGAAGTAAATGGGGTAAACAAATTGAGTTTGTATTATTTATAAATGTTATTAGGAGATTGTAAAGGATTTCATTATTTAAAATCAATTAGATGACCGAAAATAGATTTAAGTTCTATAGTTAAATGTCGGTTAGGAAATTTGAGTAGTAAACATAATTACTACTTATAGGTTTAATAATAATGTTTAGGGTATATATATTAATGTAATCACTGATATTGATGCAACTAGGATATATTCACCCAAGAGAAGAGCTCGAGTGAAGTGAGGAATTATAGAGAATATATACCTTCCCTACGCGTAAATAGAGGATAATTACTGTTTTTCATTTCCTTTTTAAACATATAAACAACTTAAATGTTTTAGGAAGTTAGTAAATTATTTTATATCATTTGATGGTTAAATATATAAATATGGCTTGGATTATGAATTGTATGTGATTAAGGCTACGAAGTCAAATATGGATTTATACATGATGATTTTATAAATGATTATTTATTTCATGATGATTATGAAATGATTATTGCATAATAAATTATTTTGATGGAATTTAAGAACATCATTTTGGATTTGTAAACTGATATGCATATTGTAACACATGGTCCAAGACTGTCAATAATATTGTCCGCTTTGGCCCAACTCTTGGGGCCTCACAATTTTGTTCTTGATAATGGGTTTTTGAGGACTTTTCAAGAGGTTACCTATCTTGATACTACTCTTGTCTAAGCATGCTTAACTACATAATTCTTGGGAATGAACCATCACCCATCCTAAAAGGTCTTGTTTGAGTATCAAAGTGCATAGCTCTGGCCTAACCCAATATTGTCCTTTTTGGCTGCCTGCCAGTAGCTGCCAAGTGGTGTCCCAAAAGTAGCCTCGGTCACCCCGCCCACATGGTGCCTAGCCTCAAGGTTTTGTCCCTAGTAACGTGACCATTAAGTCCTAGAGGGCCTTGTTGATAACTTCATTCCAACTCCACATATATAGCCCAGTAACTTTCTCTCCCATTTCGATGTAAGACTCTTCTTGCCCCTACAGCTATCCTGAAGGTTGTTAGGAGTCACTCCTTGCTCAGGCCTTTGTCACGGTGCCACTCTTCACCCTCAAGGATCGGGATGTTACAGGCCCATCAGCTTCCGACGACTTATCCTCGAGCTCATAATCGTACTGGAGGAGAGTTGGTTCTGATACTATATTATAAAATCTGGTCCAAGACTATCAATAATATTATCCACTTTGGCCCAATCCTTGGGGTCTCATGATTTTATTCTTGGTAATGTATTTCTGAGGACTTCCTAAGAGGTCACCCATCTTGGTACAGCTCTCACCCAAGCACGCTTAACTGCGTAGTTCTTGGGAATAAACCATCATCCATCCCCAAAGATCTTGTTTGGGTATCAGAGTGCATAGCTCTGGTCTAACCCAATATTGTCCTCTTTGGTTGTCTGCCAATAGCCTGTCAGGTGGTGCCCATATAGTGCCTAGCCTCAAGGTTTTATCCCTAGTAACTTGAACACCAAGTTTTAGAAGGTCTTGTTGACAACTTGGTTCCAAATCCATATATATAGCTTAGTAACTTTTTCTCCCATTATGATGTAGGAATCCTTCTGCCCCCACAGCCATTTTGAAATCTGTTAGAAGCCATTCTTTACTCAGGCCTTTATTCTGACACCACTTTCCGCCCTCAAGGACTGGGATGTTATACATATGATGATTTGGCAAAGAGGATAGGATCATATAGTGACTATAGCTAAGTAAAGGCTGCCAAGTTGAGTGGATAGAGAGGTAGCTTAGGGTCGAACCTTTAGGAGGCCGTCTAGGTGATCTAGTGTCCAATTAAGGCAGGTAAAAGGGTGGAGGGTGGTATCCATGGGATATGAATGTGCTCAACCTAGTATATATATATAGATAGATAGATAGATAGATAGATAGATAGATAGATAGATAGATAGATAGAGAGAGAGAGAGAGAG
>JAVXUL010112204.1:0-18001 GCA_035590515.1 Trichilia minutiflora
AGATCAATTAACATGTAATTGCTCATACTAGAATATATATTCAGTATATAAAATCCGATATCCATAATAGAATCACAAATAAGCGCCAACTCCAGGCCATAACACACTATATCTATCAATATTTTTAGTTCCTAAGAAATTTAAGTTTGCAAGCATATATACTGTCATGCTCTAACCCATGGGTTTCATATGTGACAATCGCCATAGATTCTTAATAAGTATTTCTTAGGTCCAAAAAACTTACTAAGAACCTGTAAGGCTAAAAATTTTAAAACATTCAAAGCACTTCCAATAGTTTTTCTCCAAACTTCCTTATAAAATAAACAATCCAAACACTTCTAAAACATTCATTCTCAAATCCATCATAAATAAAATAATACAACATCACATCAACAATACCATGTTCATCTTTTACAAACTGTTCAAGGGATACAAATTAACAAAATCATATCATGTATAAAAGTAATGTTGCAAATTTCATAAATCGCCAAATTTCTAAAAATAAAGAAAACCATGAGTAATATAAGACCTTCCTAGTGGACTCCAACGATGAGTGTGAGTCGAGTATAAAGTCAATACCTAAAATATCCAATTTCAATGCAATCACCACCCTCCACGCACTCTCTGAGCTTACCTGTGAGTGGGAGAAAAAGGGTGAGCATACTAACATATACGCAGTGAGGGAACATATAAAATAATAATAATAACAATAATATTTAAAACATGAGACATAACTTTTATCAAACAATAAATCTAAAAAGGAAAGCAAGAACAAGTTAAAATCTCTTTTCATTTCTAAATCAATACCAATCTAATCTTGAGAAAAATCATTGGGCACAGTTTCTGTCTTCTCGAGATTACACTGATCAAGCGCACTCTGAGCCGTCAATGGGTTTTATATGCAAATAAAACATGCTATTTTATAAAATATAAATTTAAATGCAAGGAACGAAATATGCATGATTTTGAGAAAATATTCCCACCACTGACGTTCGCCTCGAGCAGCCACAGGTGACATCCATGACTAACCCGACGAGATTCATATGTGGTTAAATCACATCACATCATCATAAAAATAAACAACCATATACCACCCCCACCTGTGAAGTCTTCACTTACCTAGGTGATCTCTCAATCAGGTCGACCCTAAACTACCTCACCCTATAGTTACAGTAACAATCTTGGCCCTCATGACTATATCACCAGTATGCATCCCGGCTCTCATAGCTGTCAATACTAATATGCAAATTATAAAATCTGGCCCTCAGACTGTATTATCAAGTATCAATATAAAACTTGACCCATTGGCCGTCTCATTATTGTAAAAGCATCATACAAACTTTTCTCATATAAAAATTAGTATCCATATATAATTCACGATTATCGTCAAAATCGTATAAATATTTTATAAGTTGGCCCTCGGCCATCAATCATTTAAAAAAAATTTATCAAACCAATTAAATTCATTATGCAAATCATATCTTATTTTAAAATCACATGAAAACGTATTATACACATTCCTGTATAAACAGGAGTACTAAGCAAAAGCATTATAAAATATTTATGAATCATTATGAATATATAAATAAGATTTATTTTAAAATAACAAAAATATAAAAGATTCCACTCACAGTTGGGAGGGTACGCACTCCCTAGAGTTTCTCACTCGGGTCGGATTCTTGATCCTTGCGATCAGAGCCTATACACATAAATATCAAAATTCTATCAATACACATTTCTAAACCATAAACATGACTCATATGCACAAAATGTATGTAACTCTGGGTTCCTAAAATCGACTTATTCGTAACTCGAATAAAACCCTCACTATCTAACCGGTTATCTAACTTTTAATATTGAGAACCCACATTTGCGCCAAACTAATACATTATAGCTTGATTTTACGATCCTCATAAGTAGACCCCACATCCTTACTAAAACAGTAACTTAGGGTACTGTTCACGCTTAACTATATTTTTCCAAATTCTCATTTCTATCTTCCTAATAAGTTACCCAATCTTCCTATATCCTAAATAACACCAAAGAATCTAAAATCATGCGATAAAACTAAAAAATCTATTATGATGCACAATAAAATTCATTTTCTAAAAATTAGCTAAAATACGAAATGCAATATACAAATAAGTTAGAAAAGTTGCTATGAACCTCTTCGATTTGGCCTAGAAATCGCAAAACCTCAATTTGAGCTCTGAAACCCTAATTTCTTAAACTCATTTATTGTATTTCTTATAATAAAATGAAGCTAGCAACGTGTTTGAGAAGTAAAATGTGGCAAGATGGTGAAAAGAAATCGAAAAAGGGATGAAGAATTGGGGGGGGGGGAGCAAAGAAGAAACGTGAAGAGAGGAGGAGAAGAAAAGAAGAAGAGAATAGGGGAGAAAAGAGGGGCTCAGCTCCTTTTATAGAAATAGGGATAAAATTATTATTTTGCCCCTTATTATATAAGAAAAGAAGCTTTCAAAAGGGGCAAATTGGTCTTTACGCACGATTCAGTCAAACGAATTAACCTGTTTGTTCGACCGAAATGGGGTTTATTTGAACGAAGTGAATCCTTCATTCAGCCAAAGATTTTATGAGCCCTTGAAAAATTTTGGCCAATTTATTTGTTCAGACGATTCAACCATTCGTTCAGCCAAATGATGTTTTGTTCGAACGAAGTTAAGCTTCATTCGATCGAAAGTTCTCAAGCTCCCTAGAACATCTGGTGGCTATGATTCGATCGAACGAACGAAGCTTTCATTCAGCCAAATCCATTCGTTCGAACGAAGTAAAGCATTCATTCGATCGAATGCTTCCTGCCTTAACCTCCTTTTACAATCGAGCTTCAGTTAAATTTCTAACATCTATTCCCACTCCTTAATCATTCTAACTCTTTTAAAATCTTACATTGAGCCTCAAAATACTATGAATCTATACAAAACCTAGGCATACATTTATAAAAAGACAAAAAATACCCTTACTCAAAAATACAGGTTCTCACATATACAATAATATCTATATATAAATATATCATAAGAAAAATATAATAAAACCATAATAATTTGAAAATATAATAAGTTTAAGTCATATCCACTCACAATGCAACAACAAAAGAAAACCAAAGAGATCAGGTCAACGAGAATTGGATGACCGCTCCCTCGGCATAGCTACAATATAGTTATAACATTAATATCAGAAAATCAAAGTATAATGTGGAATGTAATTTAAATTCTAATTTTCAAATAACTTCTCCATCCGAAATCTACTTTTTCTACATTATAGTGTCCAAATATGTATTCGACTAGCTAAACGTCACTTACAGTATCACTTAGATTCTCACTACAATAATTCACAATTTGTGATTTAAAATAGTAACTCGATATAAATAGTAACTGAACATCAAAAAATTAATCAAAATATGAAAATGAACTCGTAACAAAGTTGAAAATCTTATCGCGGAGTTAATTTAACTTGTAGATGTCCAGATCGCAAGTAATTACAAAATCCAAATAGTAAATAGTGCTCAAAATCATCTCCCGACTAAATCGTCAACCAAATCGAGTAAATAAAATGTCTAGAATGTAGCTCATAATGAATACGTAAGATTAGTAGTAAGAAACGAGAGTTTAAACAGATGAAAAATGAGTATTTTGAAGGAAATAGCAAAAAAACCTTACAACCAAAACAAACAAGCAAGTTCACGGGAAGAAGAAGAAAGCTGGAAAAAAATTTGACTCAATTAAGCTTAATTTGTCTCAAATATAGATTAATGAATGAGTAATGACAGAATTGCCTTGGGGCATTAAAAAAAATGTGAAAGAAAAAGATGAAATAAGGGTAAATGTGACTTTTTCTACCTATTGCATATCATTTGACTTCTTGGTTGTGATTCTCTCTCCTCTGATCTCATATTTGACTCAAATTTATTTTTATAAAATCCTTATTATATCTTCTTTCTGTAGAAATAAACGACTCATCATTTGGACTTCCGAATCAACGAGAATTTAACCTGGAAGCTTGAGTGCGTGAATGAGCTTTTTTTGAGGAAAAGTTTCTAATTAATCAATTCTTTATAAATTCGACCCCAATCACAAAATAATTGATAATGTAGAGTTATTACACAATTCCGAGCACCCGTACATGTATTTTATGAAATGACAAAAATATCCTTACGTAAAAATGATCAAATTATCCTTATTCCAAATACAAGGTGTTGCAGTATTAATCACTTGATTCCTTAATTTACATTAATCATAAATTTGAGATCTTCAAAAATTAAATTTAAACCTTGTTTAAAGATAATAATTTGAAATAATATAAAATTATAGATTCTATGTACAATTTTCTTAATTATTTTCTTCAATTGATTTTGACATAAATACAAGTGTTAAAAAATAATATTACGATAGAGTCTGATTAAGATCTAAAAGTTAAATAGAGATCATATGATCCTAACCCTGAGGTGAGGTATACTATCAAAATCCAATTCAAAATTTATTTATCTCAAGTCAATATTAATTAAATTAAAAACCATACTCCAAAGACTTGACCTCAACTCTAAGATAAAGTCTATTATTAAATTTTAATTTAGAATTTATTTACCTGAGATTAACATCAACTGAGTCAAAAACTTTATGTCAGGGACTAGATTTCAAGTTTCATTTCCAGTTGAAAGACTTGATTCAAAATAAAAGTTAGAATTCAAAACTGACCCTAGGCTTATTTCTGACAATTACACCAACAAGAGAGGAAGAAGTAGGTAATTATTAAAAAGAATAAATATAATCATCCATCAATCCATTTTTTAATAACTTTTCGTGACAATTTCTAAAAAAACTAAAGGTAACTACTCATATTTTAGGAATCTATATTAAAATTGATAATCACAAAGTCAAAAAAAAGTTTTTTTTTTCTACTGAATTATTGTCAAAATATTATCTTAATTTTTCTCGCTCAAAATAAAACTCATATTTAACTTAAATATCGAAAGATTAGTATCAAATCACCGACTTTTTTTTAATATTCTTTGTAATTGTAAATTCACAACATAATAATTATAAAAATTTAAGAATTCGATACTTCAAAATCCAAAAGATTTTTATATCAACAACAAATATTTAAAAATAAATTAACAAATATTTGCTATTATGTATAAAATAAAATCAATTATTTATATTTTTAAATTACGAGGGAACCCAATGTCTTTTTCTAATATTTTAAAATTTCTCAAATTTTATGTATCTCTTAAAATTTAAAAATTTATGAACGAGGACATAAATACTAATAAATAATTTATGATATATATTTTTAAATACTTTGTTGACAAAAATTTTTAATATGTACGAAGAAGATTTCAACTTGGATTCTCCAAAATTGACCAAATTTGTTTTCATATACAATTATTTATATCATGACAAAATACATACAATTATGGGCCATTTTGATCTTAGCTAAAGTCAAGGAACATGGCAATGCCACATGAGTGATGAACGGTTGGCCAATTGTATGTATATTTTCTTAATTTTTAAGTTATTTTTTTTAATAATCATATAATTTATATTTGCATGAATTTATAGGAAATACATCAAAAAATCTTTCAAGAGTGAAGAATTGCTAGCCTTCATTGTTTGTTGTTGGTATTGAGATACAGGTTGACTACTAAAGATTTTTTGAAATAAAAATGAAAAATAAAATTATTTAAAAATTAATTATAAATATAAAATAAATAAGGATTATTTTTGACATTACATGAAATAAATTTATAAAATATTTAAAAAATTTTAATTATGATGGGATGTGTTAATAAGTGATTTTTTTTCAATTTGTCTACTTTTAGAAAATAATAGAACTATCAATTGTTTGTTTTGAGTTTTTTTTTTAAAGGTCTGCTTTGAGTTGTTATATATGATGTATTAAAGTATGAATTAAATTATTCAAAGTGTTATGATAAAATATAAAAAAAAAAAAAAAAGATTTATATTATTAATATATTGTAAAAAAAAAAAATTAAGAATTACGGACCCCTTCAACTTTCTACTTATCAAACGCCTGTTCCGAATGTAATCGTAAGGTTTATTTTTATCTCCATGAGAAAAAAAAAATTCAATGCTTTTAAGGAATTTGATTTTTCCCATTTCCCCAATAGCCTGAACCTGTACCAGGCCTATATTCGGCCCAAGTCATAAATTGGGTCATTCTTTGTATCCTTTTATCACAAATCAGAACTAAAACATGTCGATAGAGAGAAGAGAAGAAAGAAGGATGATTTGTCGTTGCATTGTGTATTGCTCCAGTACAAATTTATAATTTTAATTGTCATCTTTGTCTTTTCCATTCTTATTTTTGATGGCAGAGTCAGTTTTGTTTCCTCCTATGGCTACGGCTTCCTTCAGAATAAGTTTCAACAACTTCTCATACATTGCAATTGCATATTCAAGCTTATCAGTGGTTTTACTACGATCTTTTCATGAAACCTTCATCACATTTTCCAATTCTATACTACTTTTTATAGACATATTTAACAGTCTTTCACCGTACTTTTCAAATATCCCATCACAAAAACAATTACTTCTCCGGTTCGGTTCCATAGTATACTATTGCATAATATACTACTGTATAATATGCTATATTTAAATCTCGATGCCACACAAGTAATCATCTCACACATGCAAAAGTTAAGGAGGAACTGATATCAATTGCTATAAATGTTAGTATATTTCTACCTAAAGGAGATTAGAGATAACAAAAAATAATACATATAATAATTCATGATACTATTTGTAAAATCTCTTCTTTTTAATTAAAATTTTATTTTTTTTGGTTGTTATAAATAACCGGCATTATTCCTAATTTTATTTTTGTATTTTTATACAACTGAAAAACGATTATTATAGTGATTTTACAAATTTGATGCAAACTCCGTTGGATCTATCAATAATTAAAAGAGACAAAATTTATGTAGTGTTTTAAATTTTTTTTTGAAAAATTTAAAACATTGACAATTATAATATCTTTAATTATTCTTATTAATTTTATATCTTGAGAATTAAAATATTTTTATTATTTTCACTGAATTTATTATATATGTGGTTGCTAAACTACTAGAGTTTGGAATAAATTTTCTAAAGTAATATAATAATTCCAAAAATTTTGCAATTCCTTTCCATTTTCTACTTTATTTGAAAATTTTGATATTCTTTTACTTGTATGATCATGAAAAATTTTAAGTGAAAGATATATTTACACATACAAATTTATGTAAACATAATTTAAAATATTATAAATAAAAAATATTTTAAATTTCTATAAAAGGAAAAGAAAATTAAATGTATTACAAAATATGCTTGATATTTGTTATTGCTATATACAAAGTGTGTCCAATTTTTACAATTGCTCTTAATTTGTTTGCTCTCTCAAAAAATTCTCTCTAAACAATGAATCAAGAGCATATTTATAATCATGAAGTTATATAAAGATAAGAAAAATCTGCTTAAAACTAAATTTATTGATATTTGCAGAGGCTTCTGATAACGTAATCTTTAAAATTCGGTTGCTCTGCTACTACAATTTATGGAACTTGTCGTTGTAAGATAAAATATTTTCTTCTTATTTGCTGTTTTGTTACAACTCAGGGACCAATTTGTTAATATGCCTTAATATGAACAACATCTTGGTTTGCCTTTGCCACAACCCAAAGCAGACAGTCTACATATAAAACCCCACCATTTTTCAAGTCTTAAATATCAAGCAAAGGCAGCAAAACCCCCGCAGGCAGCAGCAGCCTTCTCACATTCGTCTTGTGTTGTAGGGTTTTCCATCATTCACTGATCCAGAAGAAGTTGCAAAAGTAATGGCACAGTCGCTGGAATTGCTATTGATTCAGTTCTTGATGCCTGACAACGACGCAAGAAGGCAAGCGGAAGAGCAGATAAAGAGGTTGGCTAAGGATCCCCAGGTCGTACCTGCTCTTGTACAGCACCTTCGAACTGCCAAGACACCCAATGTTCGTCAGCTTGCTGCCGTCCTCCTCCGCAAGAAGATCACTGGACACTGGGCAAAACTGTCTCCTCAACTCAAACAACTCGTCAAGAACTCCCTCATTGAGAGCATCACAATGGAACACAGGTGGGTGTTTTTGTTTTTAACTCAATTCCTATTCTAATCGAGTCACCTGGACGCTTTGTCCAGTCATATTTATTTGATGGGTTAATTCTATTAATTAGAAAGTTGTTTCAAGTGTATGGATTTATTGACAACAGAAAATGAAATGGAAGAATGCTTCGTAATTGATAATCAATATTCAGTTCACTTTGCTTTGGGATCTGAAGATGATCCATCATTCTTATGTCACTGCAGTCCACCTGTTCGTCGTGCAAGTGCAAATGTTGTCAGTATCATTGCAAAATATGCAGTTCCAGCCGGAGAGTGGCCGGAGTTGTTGCCCTTTTTATTCCAATGTAGTCAGAGTGCACAAGAAGACCATAGAGAAGTAACTCCATAAGGCCTTAAACCTTTTTGACCGGTATTATCTTGTCAGTTATTGCCATCTTGTTGCCGTACGTTATATGATCAAATAGTTTTCCACGTTGTTATAGTTATATTTCTTTTGAATTTTCATGTAGGATGCAAATCTAGACCATGACTTTGTGCATTTATAGTCAATTTGAATTCATGGCTTATATTTTGCATTACAATTGCATGTGGAATTAATATCAATTTTTTAGTTTAATTGATACAAAAATGTTTTGCTTTAAGTATGAATGTAAAATAATTTTTATTTTAATTTGTGTCTTTTAGCTATATATGAGAGCATGATGGAGCAAGAATGGCAGATTCCATATGACAAAGTGGGAAGCAGCATGAACTTTATGCTATTCTATCGCTCAAATCCTTTTTCCCTTAGGGTCGAATCTGTTTATATATGTCTTCATATTGTACAATCATTGTTACTATTTGATGTTTCTATTTAAATGGTGATTAGGTTTTCCAAATGCTAATATTTCTGCCATAATCTATTTGCATAACTTTTGAGACTCATGTTATTGTTTCCATTTTTTTTTTTTTGTGTGGTATTAGGTGTCATTGATCCTTTTCAGCTCTTTAACTGAAACGATTGGACATACATTTCGAGCACATTTTACTGATTTGCAAGCTCTGTTACTCAAGTGCCTACAGGATGAGACAAGTAACCGTGTCAGAATAGCTGCTCTCAAGTAATGTCTAAATTTTTAATAATATTTTTTCCGCATTAGGTGCTTCTATTTTTCTCAACCACTTCTGTTTGCTTAAAAATACTTTGTCTGTCTTACCAGGGCAATTGGATCTTTCCTAGAATTCACAAATGATGGGGCTGAAGTGGTGAGTTCTTTTTTGCCTAGTAAAGGATATGTTTGGAAGTAAAATTTTTTATGCATCTTATTTTCTAAATAACCAAGTGGTGAGTCCTAAATTTCCATGCTCTGCTTTACAATGGTGTTGCTTGCAAAATATTTAAGTAATAACTTTGCATATGTTGGTGCAATTTCCATATAATTTTTACAAGTAATCTAATTTTTTTCCTTTTTGGTTAATTATTTCCCATGCTAAATTACAAGGCAGTGCACCTTTTAATAGATGGAAAGCAATATGGACATTCTTGGAGATGAATTTTAATTATTTTGTACTGTATACTCGTTGTAAAACAAAGTGCCAAATGTGCAAGGTTAATGATGAAGTGTAACACCTGTGTTTGAAGTATGTAATTTCATCAGTTGACATAAGCTAAACTTTGTGCTTACATGTAATGATGGGTCTTTATGGTTCTCATTACTAATGATTTTTATGAGCATCAAAGGTTACTTGGACAAAATGGTTTTTCGGTATCATGTACACTAGATTTCCACTGCAGTTAATGCTTTCTTTCTATGTTTCCTTGATTTGAAATTTATCTTGTCTTATATTTATCTCACTTTTGCAGGTTAAATTTCGGGATTTCATTCCCAGCATTTTAAATGTATCAAGACAATGCTTAGCCTCTGGTGACGAGGATGTTGCTGTAATAGCTTTCGAAATTTTTGATGAGTTGATTGAATCTCCTGCCCCTCTTCTTGGGGATTCTGTCAAATCCATTGTGCAATTTTCTCTAGAGGTTTGCTCAACCCAAAATTTGGAACCCAATACACGTCATCAGGTGAGAAATGACCAGGACACGTATCTTTTTATGGTGCTCCTATTCTAGACCGCTTAGGTAGATGGAGTTACACGGTGTTTAACATCTGTCTTAACCTCCTGTGCTTTTGTTTAACATAACAGGCTATTCAGATAATTTCCTGGTTGGCAAAGTACAAATACAATTCCTTAAAAAAGTACAAGCTGATTATCCCTATTCTGCAAGTCATGTGTCCGCTGCTTGCTGAATCAACTGATGCAGGTGAAGATGATGATCTTGCTCCAGATCGAGCTGCTGCAGAAGTTATAGACACTATGGCTTTGAGCCTCTCAAAGCATGTGTTCCCCCCCATTTTTGAGTTTGCCTCTGTAAGCAGTCAAAATGCAAATCCAAAATATCGGGAAGCTTCTGTTACAGCTTTAGGTATCATTTCCGAGGGTTGTGTGGAGTGGATGAAAGAAAAGCTGGGACCTGTTCTTCATATTGTCTTGGGTGCTCTGAGGGATCCAGAGCAGATGGTTAGGGGGGCTGCTTCGTTTGCATTAGGTCAATTTGCTGAGCACTTGCAGCCTGAAATTATTTCTCATTATGAAAGTGTTCTTCCCTGCATTTTGAATGCCCTTGAAGATGCATCTGATGAAGTAAAGGTATATATAGAAAAAAATTTTCCATGATATTTAATATATTTGTATTGGTTATTGAACTTCTTCTTTTGGCACAGGAGAAATCTTACTATGCTTTGGCAGCTTTTTGTGAGGATATGGGTGAAGAAATTCTTCCTTTTCTGGATCCTCTGATGGGGAAGCTACTGACAGCCCTCCAAAACAGTCCCCGTAATTTGCAGGAGACATGCATGGTAAGGAGATGAATCATATGGCTCCTAATGGCTTCACCTAATTACTTTAAGTGTATGCTGGATTTATTCCCTCATAATTATTGGTTTATGAATGGTGCCGCAGTCTGCCATTGGTTCAGTAGCTGCTGCCGCAGAGCAAGCTTTCATTCCTTATGCTGAAAGGGTTCTTGAGCTACTGAAAATGTTCATGGTCCTTTCCAATGATGAGGACCTCCGTTCACGAGCTAGGGCTACTGAGCTTCTTGGAATAGTTGCAATGTCTGTTGGGAGATCAAGAATGGAACCAATTTTGCCACCTTTCGTTGAAGCTGCAATCTCTGTAACTACATTCACAACTTCTGTAACTACATTGACAGTTGTGAGTCATAATGTAGCTTAAAGAGTAATTGATTCATGTTCATTATTTCTCAGGGTTTTGGATTGGAATTTAGCGAGCTGCGGGAGTACACTCATGGATTCTTTAGCAATGTAGCAGAAATTATGGATGATGGCTTTGCACAGGTCTACATGGCACTGTTTGAATTGAACTTGTTTGTCTCTTTTACTGACATTGATATTTATGTGTTTTTCTTAACAGTATCTTCCTCATGTTGTACCCCTGGCATTTTCTTCCTGTAACCTTGACGATGGTTCTGCTGTGGACATTGATGGATTTGATGATGAAAATATTCATGGATTTGGTGGAGTCTCATCAGATGATGAAGCTCACTATGAGCCAAGAGTTCGAAATATCAGTGTAAGAACTGGAGTATTGGATGAAAAGGCAGCTGCAACTCAAGCTCTTGGTTTATTTGCTCTGCATACTAAGAGTTCATTTGCACCGTATCCTTTTACCCCTATATTTATCAATTTTCTTTCTTTCTTTTTTTTTTTCCAATGTCTCCCCTTGTTAAAATTTATATGTGCGGTACTAAATAAGTCATTGTCCTTGAATTCTTTAATTGTTTCAAGTTATTTGGATGAGTCATTGAAGATTTTGGTGAGACATGCAAGCTATTTTCATGAAGATGTTAGACTTCAGGCAGTCACTTCTTTGAAACGTGAGTATCAATTCAATTTCTCACATTTATTTTTCTAGCCTCCATTTCTTCTCCTAGCACCCAAAAGAAGAGAGAGAGAGATATATATATAGAGAGAGAGAGAGAATTTTCGGGTTCATGACTGCTCATTGCTGTTTATAATTTTCTTGTTTCTATCATGGAAGGGATTAGAGTCGAACAATTTGCTTTAGATTATTAACAGGATAGAAAATGCAAACTTCCATATATGTCTGACAGTGCTTGTTCAAAACTTGTACTTAGTACTTTTCTTATGGTGAGATGATTTAGGGATTGCTCATGTTTTTTTGTTCCAATGACTAAATACTTTGTAGCCCTTACTTTTATGCCAAATATCGAATATTTTTCATGGCAAACCAACCCTGGAACAAAAAGAACCAAGGAAATTGAGAACCAAGTAACAATTGAAATCCAGCAGATATAGGTTAATTAGGCAGTGATATGAATGTAGCCTTGCAGGAATACCAGGCTGTAATGGACAAAGTAACCTTTCTTGACATACGGTCACTTTACCTAACAACTGAAATAGTATCCAATGAGATCTTATATAATTCTGTTTAATGTCTTCAATGTTAAGTCTGTACAGAAATAGGTCTATGCTTTGCTTATATGTTTATATACGTGTACTTTTCTTTTAAGATGATTTAAATGACCAGTTGGCCGTCATGCTAATCACTGAGAAGTAAGGACTTGGCAAAAAGTTTATTTCGGGGTTGGTCTAAACAATTCTTTAATAACATTTCAAAGTTATTGACTTTTCTAGAAGGAACATTAAAGTTAGAGAAACAATAATGTAGCAGGTACAACAGAATTAGATGATTTTCTAAATTATATCTTGAATTTGTGCGTAGTATTGTGGAGTCTATAATAAATATGACCAATGAAACTAATCAACTTAAGCAAGAGTTACGAATTACGACTGTTTAAACTAGTCATGCAAAATACATACATTCAAAATTCCTAGCCAAACATAAAGCATTGTCTTTTGGATGTTTTTTGTTAAATTATTTTGTGTTAACTAGTGTCAAGTACTTCAATTAGGAAAAGGGAGGGAAAGACTTATCATATAATTTTCTTTTTCGGTAAATTAAGATTCAGATAATTACTTTGATAGAAAATAGTAGAAGAATGGGAAATTTTTTATTATCTATTTATAATACACATTTGTTTGATAAATTCATCTTTTCCTTTCAAACTATGGCCCAGTCAAGATACCCTTTGGTTCTGCCTATGCTGACCAAGTTAACTGTCTTCAGTACACATGTTATAACAGAATTGGATCGTGTGATGATTATTTGTGTTAATTGATTTGTTGCTGCAGATATTTTGACAGCAGCACATGCCATCTTCCAGTCTCAAAATGTGAGTGTGCATTATCATAATTTTTTCTGTTCTTTGATTTTGCAGTTTTACATGGATTCCTTTTTTTCTACTCTATCTATCTATCCATCTAAGTTGGCAAAAAAAATGGCTAACATGATACAGTATTCTTGCTATGCAGGAAGGACCAGCTAAGGCAAGAGATGTTCTTGGTAAGAATACTTCTCCAATATTAGCTCTTAGTATCAATCAGTTGGTGAATTTTGTGGTGCTAACATAATGGAACTTGAGCTCTATCTGCAGATATGGTGATGAATATTTTCATCAAGACTATGACTGAAGATGATGACAAAGAAGTTGTTGCTCAAGCTTGTATGAGCGTTGTTGACATCATCAAGGAGTATGGCTACATGGCTATTGAGCCTTGTAAGTTTGAATTCAGTGGGCTTCTTCTTATCTATTGCTTAAAGTCTTGCAGACACCAGTTAAATGTCTTACCGTGGATCTGAATTTGATGTAACTTGATCTTAGATATGTCTATGCTGGTTGATGCAACTCTACTGTTACTGCAAGAGCAGTCTACTTGTCAGCAGTCAGATAATGATAGTGATATCGACGATGATGATGACACTGTGCATGATGAAGTGCTTATGGATGCAGTTTCTGACCTTCTTCCTGCATTTGCAAAGTCGATGGGTCCTCCCTTTGCACCTATTCTTGCCAGGCTATTTGATCCATTAATGAGATTTGCGGTGGGTTGTTGTTGAATGATTGTTGTGTCAAAATGATTCTCCCATACCATGTTCCTTATTTCAGTGTATCACTAATTTGATTATTGGAAAGTGCAGAAACCCTCGCGCCCTGCACAAGATCGGACGATGGTTGTTGCTTGTCTCGCTGAAGTTGCTCAGGACATGGGTGCTCCAATTGCTGGCTATGTTGATGTAATTTTTTCTTAAACTGTCTCCTTAATTCGTTTTTTTTTTTTGGGTATTTGGAGTGAATTTATGAAGAATGCAACCAGCTAATTCCTGAAAGAATCCTGTAATGTTTCAGAGGGTGATGCCCCTAGTACTTAAAGAACTAGCATCACCAGAAGCAACAAATAGAAGGAATGCTGCATTTTGTGTTGGAGAATTCTGCAAAAATGGGGGCGACTCAGCTTTAAAGTATCCTTTTGCATGCTTGATCTATCCTACTTCTGAATTCTGTTTCATCTGGTATTTGCACTGTAGGTTTTGGGCAAGGAAGTGCAATGTGTATGTACATTGTTTATCTTAAAAATCTAATACACAAGTTCTCACAATTAGTTTTTTGGTGGATTTTATCCTCCCCAGATCATTCATTGCCACTGTTGTAGTATTTTTTCCTTCTATCAAAGCCAGATACTATGGTGACATTTTGCGGGGACTTTACCCATTATTTGGTGACTCTGAGCCAGATGATGCAGTCAGGGATAATGCTGCAGGTGCAGTGGCAAGGATGATAATGGTGCACCCGCAGTCCATCCCGTTGAATCAGGTTAATTTTCATGTTGCTTCATCCGTTTTTTTTTTAATTTTAAATTATAATTTTTACGCTCCTTTTGGATTTTCACAACTCTTTGCAAGCTGGTTATATCTGTTGTGGTTGTCTGCTTATTCTCCTGTCCTTTTTTCTTAGGTCCTTCCTGTGTTTCTGAAAGTTCTTCCATTAAAGGAAGATCATGAAGAATCAATGGCAGTTTATAGTTGTGTTTCCAATCTAGTTTTGTCTTCGAATCCACAGGTTTTTATTTAATTTGTAGCTATAGTTATTATGCACAGAAGCATTACATTTTTCTGCCTGTTGTATTTCATATCGCTAACTGATGTCTTTTCGTTCTTTTGTTACGTCTTTGTATGCAAATAGATCCTTTCTCTTGTTCCAGAGCTGGTTACTGTTTTCGCTCAGGTTGTGGTTTCACCATTGGAAACTTCCGAAGTGAAAGCTCAAGTTGGCAAGGCTTTTTCGCATCTGATTTCTCTCTATGGCCATCAAATGCAGCCATTGTTGAGTAACCTCTCACCTGCACATGCAAATGCTCTAGCTGCATTTTCCCCCAAAAGTTGATGTGTGATTGAGTTGAATTTACGAATGTAACTTCTTTTCCAATTTTTTTCATCATCTTCTCTTTATTGAGTTTGTATCTGAAAAGAATGGTTTTGCTTGTGGTGCTTTGATTGGGAAGACTGAAAGCAGACAGAAGAACAATATTTACCAGGTATGCACGCAACCTTTGAGAAAAAATGACTCTGGAATGATGGCCTATCCTATTATAGATGTATACAGCACTATGAAACTACTGTTAATTGTTAAACTTAGTTTAGTATTGTGGCGATTCTGCTATGTCTGAAAACAAAATTAAAAGGTATTTGGTAACTATGTTTTAGTAGGGGTCACACACTTTCATATTGATATTTGATAGAGCTTTCATTGGACTGTAACGTCACACTATAATACCAAACAGACCCTTATAGCTTTATAACTTTCTCCTCCAATTGTCAAGTACCATTTTAACTGCCATCTTATGTTATAAACCGAAGGTCTATCATTCTGATGCAGCAGTTTTGTTGAATAGTTCAATTTTAAGGGTAACTTATAAACCATTTATGAAATATTACTCTTTGATCATGTTCCTATCTGTTAAACATAAATGTTTCAACATTTTGAATTGTTTGTCTGTATTAATTTGAAATTTAACTTTGCTTTCTTTCGGGTTTTTTTTTTTTTCAGGTTTTGCGTTTTGCTTCTGTGCCATCTCCATTTTTCCCATGTGGATGCTCTGCTTCGGTGCTAGTTTATATTATTTATATAATAGCCCTTTGTCTTCTTCCGATTATTTTTGTTGTATCTTTGTGGTCTTTGATTTATTATTTATTCATTGTGAATGGGTGATTTTATGAAAGTTTGTAGTAGGAATCCATCTCCTGCCCACCAATTTTCATATCCATGCTCGAATACTATTCACCGGCATAGATTTGGATTTGAATTGTTCATCAAAAAGTAATTATTGTTTATCAAACAAAAAGTAAATAATGGCAAGTTAAGGAAACTTTTTATTAATCTCAATATCAAAAGCAGAAAAAAAAAAAGATTAACCTTTTAACTATATTATTTGTTGTATGTTTTAACCCCTATTATTCTTCATATTATATATAACTTTCGAAAAATATATATGAAGTAACAAACAAAGACTAAGGTTAAACATGTAACAAACAAAATATGCGTTGAGGGGATTTGGTTATTATTACTTCTTGTGTTCTAGAAAAGAGCTTTGTTTGTTTGGATGCCGTGTGCTAACCAAACAAAATTGAAAACTGGGTCCAATCTGTTCGTACTTCTTAACTTAATTGATAGGAATATCATTTATGGGTCCCTTTAACATGATTAGGTATTAACAAGAGCTTATTATATATACTAAAACTTTGGTATTAATAGTCAGACTATAAAAAATTATCACTCTTATTTTATTTTTAAGTGAAGTTTGTTGCAGAAATCTCTCGTAGTCTGTCTTAATGTGAATAGATTTAAATTATGACTAGACAAAAATATAGTAATTTTAGTACATGTGTTGATGAGCGTTTTGGGAGTGCTAAAATAAAGAGTTAATTTGTTTAAGGCTTATGTTCTTTAGCATTTTTCGATTAATAAATATATAAGCACTTCTATATTAATTTAACACTTAATGAATTTTAAATGTTTATGTACTAATTTAATTTTAATAAGTATTTATTTAAAATATACTAAACACATATGTACTAACAAAGTGCTAATGTATACATTATAAATTATTAGAACATAGTCTTTCAAGATTATTACACAAAATCTCTTGTTAACTCTTTCATAAATCGAGGAGAAAAGATTTCTTTTCCCTGGGGGCAGAAAGTTGTATTTGCGAATTGTCTCCTATGGTCAGTTTAAATTCATTTTTGAACCAACGCTCATAAAATAAGATCAACGTGATTGATTTTTGGTCAACGATTTGCCTCCAATACTTAAGTTAAATTAGAGTTTACTTCAAGCTGATAAGTAATGGAAGATTCAAAATAAATTGTTTAAAGAAGTGGTTGTAACAATTCGGAATCGGAAAAATAACAACTTTGTAAAAGTAAAAAGTATAAAACCCTTTTTTGTGAGACTCAATTTTAGCGATGATTCATTAGATATCTTACAATTAAAATTTCTTTTTTTTTTCGAGTCAGTTCTTCCACCACTACTAACCCCAATTAGATTCAGATATAATTCCCTTTTTAGTTACTGGGAGAATCCATGTACTACTATCTTTCTCAAAAATTGATAGTAGTTGCCGAGTGATACAATAATAGTACTAAAACAGAGTTTGAATATAAAATATAATAAATTCAAAAACGCTCAAAAATCAATTTCACTATAGAAACATTTAACTAGGTTGATTATATAATTTGAAAAGGGAGATTACATCCCTAATAAATAGCAACAAACTAACCATAATTCTCAAACGTGGATCACTTAGTAAACAACCAAGTCCACCAATAACTCCTAAAGAATCGATCCACTAACATTTATTTCAGATAACATTAACTAAATAAATATTACTCAACATCCTCCCTTAAGTTGATA
>JAVXUL010112224.1:0-17994 GCA_035590515.1 Trichilia minutiflora
ATCTCGACCCACTATATATATATAGGAACATATCTCGCATCATAAAATAAAGATAATAACACGCAACTGAACACAATGCAAGATACAGAAATGCCATTTTATTAACTGTAAACATTTTTACAAGTAAATACAAAGTTTATATACAAAGAAATAATAACCCTGAACCATACACGATTGGTTCTAGGGCATATCTCTAACAATTAGACTTGTTTAACCAATAACTGCCAGGTGAGGTTTTATGAGTTTAATAAGAAAATAATCACCCATTAACTAATTTATAATAAGATTACAATAAGATTAAGGGAATATGGGATTTAATTTAAGTAGTGAGAGAACTATTTAGTTTAAAGTCCAAAACTAAATGGTTTGATATACATTTATACATACTGATGTATTTATTTTTCCTGCAGATTAATCAATATTTAAAACTCTGTCAAGTGATACAATATTAATGGCTAATCTGTTAGCTGAAATTCTCGACACTCACAAACTGATCAGACCTAATTTTAAAGTCTGGTTTAGGAATCTCAGAATCATTCTGGATTCTGAAAAACTTGGCTATATTATTGATGAACCCACACCTAAAACCCTTTATGTTGATGCACCTCCAGAGGAGAGAGAGACCTTCTAGAGATGGAAGGATGATGGTCTTAAAGTAAGATTATACATGCTGACCTCAATGAGTAATGATTTACAGGCCTGGCATGAGGATATACAGGATGCCCATGATATTTATCACTCTCTACTGGAGATGTTTGGGGAGAGTTCATGTACGAGATGGTATAAGCTATTTACTGCCTTATTCACGATGAAATTGAGTCTAAGAGTGCCCCTTAATGAATATCTTATGAAAATGATTAATTTAATAGGGCAGTTGTATGCCTTGGGGTTTTCTATGGACGCTGGACTACAAACAGATATGATCCTACAGTCTCTTCCTTCGAGTTTTGACTCCTTTGTTACCAATTATAATATGAACAAATTGGAGTTGACTCTTATTGAATTGGGTAATGAGATTATCTCTTTTTACAAGAGAACAACCAAAGGGAAAGGAAAAGATACTGTTCTTGCCATAATTTTTTCGGGTAAGAAATCAAAGAATAAGGGCAAAAAATCCTCCGGACTTAAACCCAAAAGAGGAGTCTCTAAGAAAAAGGGTAAGGGTAAACCAAAAGGAAAACAGGTTGTCAAAAGTCAAATCAATGGTGAGTGTCATCATTGCAAGAAGTATAGACATTGGAAGAGGAACTATCATCTTTACTTGGAGAGCTTAAGACAGAGGAGGGCGTTAAGTACGCTTTCGTGTTATGTTATTAAAACTGAATTAAATATTATTTCAGATTCACATTCCTGGATTATAGATTCAACTGCTACCTCACATATTTGTATATGTTTGCAGGCACTTTCTAGTGAGCAGTCACTAGAAGATGGAGCTATCTTATTAAAGATGGCAAACGGTGTAACAGTTGCACCCACTCACTCTAGGACATGTAGATTATTTTTGACATCAGGCCATTGTATTATATTATATAATGTTATGTATTTTGATACGGTTAACATAAATATTTTATCTGTACATCTTTTGTGTAAACAAGGATATAAATTTACTTTTAATAAATATAAATATTATATTTATTTTAAAAGTAAATTAGTTGGTACTAGTCTAAATGTGAATGGTTTATATGTTCTTGATACAAATGAGATTAACATAACTAATACTAGTAATAAGAAAAGATCTACAAATGAAATTAATTCAAGATTAATTTGGCATCACAGATTAGGTCATATAGGAGAGAAAAGGATTATGAAGATGGGTAATGATGGCCTTATAAGTTCATTAGGTTCTAAACCCTACCCAACTTGTAAATCCTGTCTTCAAGAAAAAATGATCAAATTACCCTTTATTGGTAAAGAGAAGAAAGCCAATGAAATTCTTGAATTGATATTGTAACACCTGGTCCAAGTCTGTCAACAATATTATCTGCTTTAACCCAATCCTCGGGGCCTCACGATTTTGTTCTTGGTAATTGGTTATCTTAAGAACTTCCCAAAAGGTTACCCATCTTGATACTGCTCTCGTCCAAGCACACTTAACTGCATAGTTCTTAGAGTTAAACCACCACCCATCCCAAAAGGCTTTGTTAACAACTTGGTTCAAACTCTATATATATAGCCCAGTAACTTTCTCTCCCATTCCGATGTGAGATTCGATTCATCCTTGCCGTCCTAGAAGCCTACCAAAAGCTGCTCCTTGCTGAGGTACCCTCGCTTTAGCATCACTTCCCACCCTCATCAGACCAAGATGTTACAGATACACATAGATATGTATGGACCATTTAGAGAAATGACCAGAGGTGGTTTCTCTTGCTTTATAACCTTCACTGATGATTTTTCACGGTATGGTTATGTATACTTATTGAAGTACAAATCTGAATCTTTTGAAAAGTTTAGAGAATTCAAATCTAAAGTAGAGAAACAAATAGGAAAAAGTATTAAAACTCTACGATCTCATCATAGAGGATAATACTTAAGTACTAAATTTTTAGATTTTCTTAAATTAAATGGTATAATATCTCAGCTCACACCTTCTTATACACCACAACATAATGGTGTATTAGAAAGGAGGAATTATACCTTACTGAATATGGTACGATTCATGATGAGTTTCACGGACTTACCTACATATCTTTGGGGATATACTCTATACACTGTGATATACATCTTGAACAGAACTCCATCTAATCTAGTCCCTAAAACACCATATGAGATATAGTATGGGAAATTGCCAAGCTTCAATCATATGAAGCCTTGGGGATGTCCAACTTATATTAAGATTGTTAAATTTGATAAGTTGGACATCAGATCTAAAAAAGATCACTTTATTAGATATCCTAAAGAGAGTTTAGGATATTATTTCTATTTTTATACTGATCGAAGTATTTCAATAAGCAGACACGCACAGTTCCTCAAGAATCAATTCATTGAGGAAGGTGGTGTATGTAAAAAAATCGAGCTCTCAGAAGAGTTTGGAGAGTTTGATAATGACCAAAGCCAGATAGATGATGTGAGCCTCGTGCTTATATGTTAAGGGCATAACAATAATTTTATACTTTTACTGTTCATACATTCGTATCCATCCTGTACACCGTGTGTGTGTGAGCGTGATTTCATAACTTTGTTCGAGAATTTGATTGGTTAAGATAGAGTTTCAGGGTCGTAAACACAGGGACCTTAATGTAATTAAAAGTAAGGTAATTTTGAGTGGGACCTCGATGATATTTTATAAATTTGGGGAGGATTCAAGTGAGATTTCTAATTTTGGCATGTTAGGTCGACTGAATAGCCTAGTTTGTTTGATCGATAATTTGGAGACTCTCTGAAAAATTCATGGCTTTAGATTCGTTCGATCGAATCGACATGAAATAACGATTTTGCCCTCATTCTAGAAGCTTCCTCTTTAGAAAATTAAGGGTAAAATAGTAATTTTATCCTTTTCTATAAAAAGGAGGCTGAGGCCCTAGATTTCACGTTGCTACTCATTTGTTTCTCTTTTCCCTCTCTTTTTCTCTCCTTCACGTCGTTCTCTCTCTGATCTCTTCATCACCCACCCAAGTTTTACCACATTCTTGATTTCTTTTCGCCTATCATCCACATTTGTCGTGTCTAACTCCTCGAAAGCTTTAATTTGATGATAAAAACACAGGAATCAAAAAGAGGAGCTAAGGTTTCGGAGAGAAAATTTGGGGTTTTTTGACTTCTGAGCAAAATCGAAGAAAACCAACCATGCCATGACATTTGTAGCATCATTTCTAACATTTTTGTATATTTTATTTCGCGTTTTATTAATTTTCATTTATATGAGTTTTACTGTTCATCCGAGAAGATTTTGGTAGATCTATTAACCATAGTTGAGTTTTAATACGTTATTTGGTTTTTAGTAAAGTCGTGAGAGTCATAAAAAGTTAAAAATATGAATTTAGAGGGAATGGTTAAATGTGAACAGTAATTAGAGTTATTGTTTCGACGAGCATATGAGGTCTGCAGGTCTAAATTATGAAATCGAGCTAAATTATACTTTTATAATTACAATGTGATTTCATGGTAAAAATGTATGGGTAATTAGACAGATAATGGGGGTTTTAGTCGATTTTGCATATTTGTTCGATTTTAAGAAAAACCTGAGTTAGCATGCATTGCACGCATTTGAGTCACAATATACGATTGGATGCATATTGATATATTTGGATACATGTGTTTAGGCGATGATACGCGAGTAAGGTATCTACGTGACACATCGAGGAACGAGGGGAACTAGGGAGTGTATACCATCCCTAAGCCGTGAGTGGACACTTTTATGCTTTCAATGTTTTAAAATGATTTCTAACGCTCACATATATATACCTATTTGTTTATTCTATGGTCGGAGAGCCAAATGGTTTTGGTTGGTTTGTTGGCATATATGTGTTATATATGATTTATAGCCTTTGAGCCCATTTTGAATATGTTATATTTCAATATTGATTTTATATTGATGATATAGCCAGTGGACCAAACCTTTATACTTATTGTGATGACGACCATGAGAGTCGGGATATTATTAGTGATGACGGCCATATGGGTCAGGATTGTCACTATAGCTACAGGGTATGTGGTAGCTTGAGAGTGTTCACCTGAATGGGAACACCTAGGTGAGTGCAGTATATGGTAGCCTAGGGTCGACCTGATATAGAGAGGTCACCTAGGTGAGTGCAAGAGACTTCACAGGTGGGAGTTGTGATATAGTGTTATATGTTTATGTTGGAGATAGGATTTGACCACCTATGAGTCTCATCGAGAATAGTCATGATCGTCACCCCGTGACTACTCGAGACAACGTCAGTGGTGGGCATATTTTCTGAAAAGTCATGAATACTTTATTTCTTGCATTTAAAGTTATCTTTTATAAAATGGCATATGTTTAATGCATAAATATCCACTTACGACTTTGAGATGCTCAGGGCCAGGGTAATCGGCAAGAAATACAGGCAGCCCAATGACTTTTGCATATGTTATGGAGTTTTCAAACGGGAAGAAATATTTTTCATTAACCTGGCTTGAGTGTATTTATTTATTTATATTTATCTCTCGTTCACTCACTGAATATACTCCCGTATACTCACCCCTCCTCACTCTCCAGTTGTAGGTTTGCGTAGTTAGCAACGAGTGGTGGTGATGATACTTCTGGGATAGAGGATCTCAGGTATATGCTATGTTGACTCACTAAGCATGATTCATAGTCCACTGGAGTCTGCTGTTTTATTTTATTTTGTTTATGAAATAAAATAGAATTAGTAAAAAATATTTACAGTATATTTTGGGATAGATTAATCCCCACCTGTTTGTATATTGATAAACCTTTATGGTTGATTTAATTACTTTAAAGTGTTTGTGGATTGTCATGGAAATATCTGGAGTTTGGGTGTTTGGTTTAAAAAGATAATGGAAGTGCTTTATTTATTGTGGATACAAGTTTGTGAATACCTTACAGGCTGTCAGGGGGTATTCTGTGTGAATGGATACATCCTAGAAGTCTGTGACGGTTATCACGTGTGGGACCCATGGGTTAGGGCATGATAGATGAACCTGTTGATGTATATAGATTTGTTTATATTGATGAACCTGTTGATGTTGCCATGCTTAAGTCCATTCAGATTCTACTTGCTATTGTAGCTTATTATAACTATAAGATATGACAAATGTATGTAAAGACAGCCTTTCTTAATGGTTTTATTGAGGAGACCATATATATACAACAACCAATTGGGTTTATTTCATCAGATAGTCATAAAGTATGTAAGCTGCATAGATCTATATATGGATTAAAGCAAGCTTCCAAAAACTGAAACATATGATTCGATGATACAGTCAAATCGTTTGACTTCATCAAGAATGTTGATAAACTGTGTGTCTATAAGAAGGAAAACAATCATGCTATCACATTCCTTGTACTGTATGTAGATGACATACTTCTTATAGGAAATGATTAGGGTATAATGACTAAAGTTAAATTGTGGTTATCTAATGTGGTCTCCATGAAGGACTTGTGAGACGCGATCTATATTCTGTGTATTCGTCGTTATAGAGATAGAGTGAAATGAATAATAGGTCTTTCCTAAATCCTGTACATAGAAAAAGTACTCAAAAAGTTTGGTATGAAAGAATCTAAAAAGGGATTCTTGCCCTATAGTTATGGTATTCACCTTTCTCGAAAGATGGAACCAAAGACTGATACAAAGTGAGAGCGTATGAGAAACATTCCTTATGCTTTGATAATAGAAAGTCTTATGTACGCCATACTATGTACTAAACCTAATATAACGTATATTATGAGTATTACAAGTAAATATCATGCAAATGCTGGAGAACAACATTGGATAATAGTTAAATGAATCCTTAAGTACTTGAGAAAGACTAAGGATTTAGTTTTAACGCACGGAGGAGGTGAGTTAAAAGTCGAGGACTATATTGATTCAGATTTTCAATCAGATGTGGATGATAGAAAGTCTATAATTGTATTTGTTTTTATCCATAATGGAGGTGTTGTTTGTTGAAAATGTTCCAAACAGACAACTACAGTTGACTCAATTACAGAAGCTGAATATGTTGCTACTTCTAAAGCAACAAAGGAGGCTATCTGGATCCGCAAGTTTGTGAGTGAACTCGGAGTGGTTCCTTCCATTACTAATCTAGTAGCTTTGTACTGTAATAATAATAGAGCGATTGCCCAGGCAAAGGAACCGAGATCTCACTAGAGTCTAAACATATTGAACGGAAGTATCACTTTATCAGAGAGTTTATATCAGATAAACAGCTAATTGTGCAGAAGACTTCGTTAGTAGACAATGTGGTGGACCTACTTACAAAATCAGTAACACAACAGCAACTGAATCGTCATCTTGAGAAGATGGGTATAAGATACCGCAGCGATTGGCTCTAGTGCAAGTGAGAGTTTTGTTAGAGATATACCCTAAAACCAATCGTGTCATATGGTTTTGGGTCATTATTTCTTTGTATATACTCTTTATAATTATTTGTAAAAATATTTACAATTAATAAAATAGCATTTTCAGTATCTTGCATTATGTTCAGTTACTACTTATTTTATTTTCTTTATTGATGCGAGATATCTTCCTGTATATATTATGTGTTGAGATTCTGTCTATAATGGGTTATAGATATGAGAACATAATCGTTTATTTAAATACATTCAAAATTCGTTACCGATAAGGTGGTGTTATTAAGGATAATGACATTACATGATCGGCATGTTTTGTTGTTGTCAATGATTAGTATTCAATACTAATAGTTGGGTGACGAGTCTTATGTCACAAGAGCATAAACATGGGTACCACATTTGAAAACATGATACTGAATATGATCAAACATGATCAATCTCATAAATGAATATCCATAGTCAATTATTAATCACACAGCCATACTAGTGTACTATTAGTCTTTAAACTTGAGATATCACGACTGCAATATGTAATGAGACACATCGTTCACTTGTGTATATTACATTGGGCTAACCACGCTTGGTGAAAGAAACTTGATGACAGTGTGTTCTTATTGTATGAGAACAGGTGATGGTCAAGATGGAATTTGCTGACTCAGGTATTTAAGCTTAAGATCCTAGGCAAAACTGTCATCTATGGGGATTAAATCTCTGGCCAGAGTACACAAATTCCAAAAAAAAAGTTTTTGGATATGTGAATCCCATTTATGATTGAGGTTCTGATCTTATGATCGAGTTAGAGGGCTGATGATAACATGATCTGCACTTGATCTCTACTACATATCAGTACGACTATATGGGTTTATCCAAATTATATTCTCAGTGTTCTAAGGATCATAATATCTTGTTAGAGATCACTTATGATCATTGAGTGCTTCGGATATAAAGAGTTATTCCGAAGTGATGCGAATGTGTTTATATTGACTCATGTTTAGTTCACGGTGAACCAAGAGAGTCACACATAATATCAAGTTATTGATGATGGGTAGAATGATGTCATTAAGTTAGTTAATGATATTTCGCATTGACGAAAATGATATTCCTTCGATAAGTTGATTGATAAGTAATTTTATTATTTATAATAAAGAATAAAGTTTTTCGACAAGGACAGGCTAGCACTCGTTGGTCTAAAAAATATTATAGTGGTATTAGAGACTTGAAATGATATATTTTAATATATCAATTAATAAATAAAAATATTTATTTATTAATTAATTATAATATCTATATATTAATAAATAAATTATTTATTTATTAAATTTAAATAAATATTATTTAATTTAAATAGATACAAATTTGACACATGGCATAATTGTTATTTGTTAAATGTCATCATCATATGTGTTTCTAACCTTACTTTTGATCTAATGGTCAAGAAAATTCTATAATTATTAATTAGACTAATTAATAATAATGGTTTTAAAATTTATTTTTTAAATATATATATATTTAATTATATTATTATTATTTGTAATAATAATATATATTATTTGTTTTGGATAATTTCAATTGCTTTTTTGTTTATTTACTTCCACTTGCTTTTATTTCATTGGTAGCTTTATTTAATATGTTTTTATGCTTGCCAACTATACGACAATATAAAGATTTGTTTTTCAAATTCTATCTTGACCAATTTTGACATTTTCATATGCGTGGAAGCAAACATGAGGACAGATGGAATTCATTTTTGAATTTGCAAAAACCAAAACAAAAGGCAAGAAAAGAAAAATAAATAAAATGGAAAAGCTTATATTAATCATTGATTTAGCCATTGCTTTGTAGGAAAAGAAAAAATCGGATTTTTAATTTCCATTGCAAGGAAAGAAGAAAGAAAAGGAAAGAATATGGTTTCTATGGTTTCTTTCTTCTTTTGATAGCAAGCATATGTATGTATATATGTGGATATATTGCTTATATTTGCCAAATTTTTATAAAATTGTTTTGCAAGGGTTTAGGTCTCCAACACCATTCACCATCATCACCATCATCAAACTAGAGTGTGAATACACTTGGAGGCTTGGGGAAGACTTCAAGCTTGAGGACAGAGCTCATTTAGGATAAAAATTCGATAGACCCTAAGTTTTTTTCTTGCTAAATTTGTTTAGTATGTTTATATGTATGAAAACTTGAATTTAGGATGCTATTGATTTTCTTACAAAATCTCACATAAAAATGGTATCAAAGCTTAGGTGAAATTCTATTTTTGTGTATATATTGATGAGTTGTGGTGTTTGTTTATTGGATATGTTGATATGTGTTACAATGGCGCCTTGATGGTTATGATATTGGCATATGTTGATAATAATTATTAACATGCTTTTATGGGTAATTTGATGTGTTTGGGAAGTTTTGGAATGTTTTTTCGATATGTTATAGAGTGCTTTAAATGTTGGTTTTGTGTTGAAAATGTTTAACAATTGAGAAATGAAGAAAACAAAATTCGGGTGCAAGGGGAGACAAGGCCCCTGTTTTGGACCTCGACAGGTGCTTGCATCTCACGCGTCTATCATGCTGCTAGTGGATGGGTACGTGGGACAAGGATGAGTAGGCAAGTGTGGTGTAATCTGTTTTTCGCCTAATTTTGTATTTACGGACATCAGACATATCCCTGCTCAGTTTTAAGTGATTTTGATCACTAATTATCAAGTTTTATTGAAAAATATAAAAATGACACATCAACCAAGCCCGGTCTCGATGAGGGATATTTTTATAATTTATCCTATAAGGACCAAAATACAAAAATTTTAAAGTTGTTTAAAAATGTCCAATCAAAATATAATTATTCATTGTTAATATTATTTTTTAAGCCACTATTCTCATTAACACTAATATTGACTAGTGTTTTCTGTTATTAAATTTTAATTTATAGAAATTAAAATTTAAGTATGAAATTATTTCATTCGAACAGAAAAAGGATTTTAATTACTCATAATTAAAATTTAATGGAATAATGATTCTAATTAAATTTTAATTAATCTAGAATTAGTAGAATTCTAGTGGGAGTAATTAAATAATATATATCTATATATTCTTTAATAAATTAATTGTTAATTTATTAATTTTATATGATCAATTAATTTTATTAATTTTCGAAAATGATCATTTCTACATGGGGTAATCCAATTAATTTATAATTTTCGAAAATAATATTTAAACAAGAAAATAAAATTATTTTCTAATATTCCTTAATAATTTATCCCTTAATAAATATTACGCTCAAACCTTCTAATACGGTCTCTAAGTTATTGACATTTCTACATGGGGTAATCCAATAACTATCAGGTGAAGGTCCTCACAGTGTATCAGAATCTAGTTAACTTGTTTCTTGGTAGGGTGCATAGGCTTCCAAAATCTATTAAGTGAGGGGTCTGATTGCTAACTATTTAAGAAAGGATATTGGGTGATTTGGGTCTAACCTAACTAGGTTCAGGTACCAATAATTGTCAAATGAGGTATACAGGTGAAGGTTCTATGGCCTATTTCATACTTGAAATATAAGTTTTCAAAGCCAATACCCTAGGCTAAATACATGGAAAACAAGATGAATCAAGATATCTAACAGTAGAGCTTTAAATGCTCTCTTGGAGTGCTTTCAATTTTGATGAAAATTAAAACCAAAACCATGGATCCCTCTTTACTTGACACCATCCTCTTCTTCCCTACAAGCTTGGCCGAAATTATTGAGAGAGAAAAATGAAAAATCTCATTTTCCTTACCAAAATAATTCAACATGAAAATTATTTATATTTTTTATTTATTTAATTTTATATTTATCTAATAAATATCATAAACAAATGAAAATAATATGATATATCAATCTCATCATTTGTGTGTGCAAAGTGGACCAATTGAATTAATACACAAAATCAAAATATTATCAAATAATATAATGACATGTGTTTTAATTGTGATCATAAATAAAAATTAATTTTTATTCACTTATTTAACAATTAAATAAATGATATAATGACCAAATTAATTAATGTAATGGATTAAATAAAATCCATAATTATAGTATAATTATCATAATGCCCTTGATCATATTTACACATAAGGGTAAAATAATTTTTTTATCTAAATTAAACACTTTAATTTAGATTTTACCATTTTATATTAAAATTATATTTTAATATGTTTGATAATCAAAATTATCAAATTTAAATATGTAATTTACAATAAATTATACATATATATCATATTAGGGGTAAAATGGTTATTTTGTACTAAATAAAATTATTTCATTTCATTTTCATTATTTTGTCTTAAAATCATATTTTAACACATTTGATAATCAATATTATCAATTTTGGCAAGTTATTCACATTAAATAACCTTAGGATATTATTATATAATCTCTTTAACATATTAAAGAATATTTAATATGTATAACCGTTATACGTATCGGTTTTGGTCTTTTCAATATTATCATAAGGGTGCTAGCCCTCTCTTGATAATATTTTAATCTCTCTCTCATATGAAAAAACGTTAGAAGATCTTGATGGACCATAAAGGTTCACCGTGACTTAGTTGTGAACATTTGACGAACATTTCGATTTCGAACATTTCAGTTGTTCAATGACTATGGTTAGTATCTAGCAATGTGCAATAGTCCTTAAATCACTATAAAGAAATATCTTCATCAAACCTTTCATCGATTGCACGTAACGTGTGAATTATATCCTTTTGTCGTCATATCCTAATTAGGATAAGGGTTCATGAACTGTCAAAACTCTAATCACGATTCTCATTTGAATTATCGATCATATGTCAATATTATGCTTTGGTCACATACTTATAATCAAAAAATCATATTGACATTCGATTAGGAACTTGATTTTGACTGAGGCAACGAGAATTCTCAATCCAATATGTCAAGTCAACGGATTCTATCTTGACTATCAATCGAACACCTATATGAACAAAGTTTACCCAAATCGGTTTCTTGTACAAGGTGTGATTAGCACTGCACGTATACACCATATGAAATATACTCATTCACACAGAGTCTGATTCTAGATGTCTCAGGTCAAAGGATTACGTCGCACATTATAATCTATCGATAAATCATTAACTACATACATACTATGTGATTCATCGATATTCGATCCTATTCAATAAATGGTTCACTAACTATAAATCCACACTAATATCCTTATGATAATACATATATTGTCAGCCTATATATATTATCATATAATATAATTAGACGACAACTAGTGTGCCTACTATGTGATATAGTTACCCAATTAACACCACGTACGTAGGGAAAGCTTTGATAATTTATTTAATAATTAAATAAAATAATCTGGACAATTTACATACATTCAATATTCATTTGCATGAAAAATAAAGAAAGCAGCTAATATATGTAAATAAATAATATTTTTTTTGTTAATAAATATAAAGTTTATACAAGATCATAAACCTTAAAATCGATAACACGAATGGTTTTTATGGCATACATACTAACAGCTGTCAGTTGGCAGCAGCAGCTATTACTTTAATATATATATATTTTTATATATTTGATGGGTTAAATTGGCCTGAATTGCCAATTCAACCCGTTGGATCAAATACTAATGGAATGAAAATGGTTTCGGATCCGTTACGGATTGGGTCTCTAATTCTAAAAATTAGAATCGGTATAGCCCGTATAATTTAGTCCAAAATCAAATCGGCATGTATAAATAGTCTATTGAATTGGCTCGTGCCGGTTCATTGCCTGATCTGACCCAATAGACACCACTACCTCTACCTATTTCAAAAACTCACCAGCTAGTCTCGTCACTCTTCCAATTGTATGCTCCTTCCAAAACATCGTCCCCCTTTTTAGCAACTAAGTGCTCTTAAAGGTAATTTTACCATCTAATTAATATCAAAATTGTGTGTTTATTTTTTAGCGATAAATTAGAATATAGGGTTTCTTTGGCATAATTAAAAAATAAAGATGTGAAGACGGGATTTATTTATTCAGGTGATTTGAAAAGAAAATGAGAGTTTTGAAATGATTAAATTTTTGAAAACATAGTATGCAGATCCATGGCAATTCAAGTGTACTGTGTGTATGTTTCCAATAGTTAGGTGCTCTAATAAATGGAAAATAAGTCAATGGTTAATGGGTTAAAAGAAACGAAGAATTAGGATTGGATTTTAGAATTCACCTGGTTTATTCCTACCATTTTGACAATGTATGTGAAATATGCTATACTAGAATTTATAATGCAAGAAATGTATTTGAATTAATGGACAAAACTGATGTTGTTTTGGATAAGGCTTTGATTGTTGTTTTTGTTGATCCAGGGTAGTGAATGGTGAAAAAGTGCAAAAAGAATTAGATGGATTACTATTTTACTATTTTTCTCCTTGAACGAATCATATCTAAGGGTGTGTGTTTGTCATTTGGTCTGTTTGAGATAAAATTTTAAACCAATTCAATTATTGCTGCTTGAAGTTTAACCAATCCAATTCAATTCAAAAATGTATCTCAAACCGCAATCGATCTAAATCGCATATGGTTTAGATCGGTTTTGATTTGGGATTTAAAATTTGGGCTTAAACTTAAAAAATTTATCAATTTAAATTGAACTTAAAACATAAGATTTGGGGCCTTAAGTTGCTTCTTGGTCCAATTTCAAAATAATAAACAATATGATAATAATTTTCGATAGCATAAAAATAATGATTGTTGTATTTTCTATTTTCCCATACATCACTGTATGCAACTTTATTTTTAGTTTAAATTCAATTACAATATAAGATGCAATTTGGGTTTGCAATTTACGATTTGGAATTAATCCAATCTACAATCCAAACCACCAATAATGACTTGTAAAATTTTAATCCAGAGATTGATCTAATATTTTTTTAAATCGATTCAAACCAATCCAATTAAATGGTTTGGATCGATTTTGATTAGAACTATTTGAATCTATCCACTCCTAATCAGATCAAGAAACCAAAGGACCCAACAATTTATTTATTTTTAAATGTTCTTTATATTAAACACACAATCACACAAACTCCCCACCTCTTTAATTTTGTCAACAATTCAACAATTTCAAGTTAAAAATGTGAAACTCATCCCTTAGCATTTGGGCATGATTGTAAATCTCTCAAGAGTGTTTGTGCATGTCTTCGTATTTAGATTGCGCATGAGAGGGTATAAAACTTGAAGAATGTGTCTTGAGTAAGATTATGGTGTATGATATGAGCTTATGAGAAAGAACTAGATTTTTGATCCCAAAATTATCTCTAATTGAGAAAAAGTTCTTATCGATTTTGTAGAGCTCGAAGAAAGCTTTCCATTGATATATTATGGGTTTCGATCGGATATCCGACCTAAAAGTTATGGCCAATTGATATAGTAGTCCTCGGAAGGAGGATCAGAAGCAAAGGTATCGATACATTGAGATTGAGGCCAAGGGTATCGACACCTTTCAGTATGGAGTTATTAGGGTATCGATACCTTGAGGGTACTGTAGGCCAAATATATCGACATGTTGGTGACGGTGATAAAGCCCATTTGCGACGAAAGGTATCGATACATTGAGGAAGGTATCGACATGTTATAGGCTTGTGAACAGTAGATAGCCAAACGTATGGATATGTTGGAGGTAAGAATGCCAAAGGTATCGATACGTTTTGAAAGGTATCGACACCTCTGATCGATTTTATAGCCTATTTACGTAGGGAAGGGGGATCATCTTCCCCATTTTAAATTTTTGATTTCTCTCTCTCTATTTTTGATAGAACCATTCTCTTTCTTAACTCTCAAAACTGATCTCAGTCATTCCTCCACCAAACTTCATTATTTTGGTTCCTATGAACTCAAAATCAACACCAAAACTCAGAAACCTCTTTTGATCAGAGTTTCACGTGACGGTTCACGAGGAATCATGAAGAAAAGGTGAAGTTGAACAGTAGTCGAGTAAGAGACTTGAGCAAAGAGGGACTCAGAACACTTCTACCATCTTGGGTAAGTTCATCCCTAAGCTTATTTTTCTATTTTAAGCCTTTATTATGCATAAATCATGAGAATAGGTTTTAGGGTTACTGTTTACGAAACCCTAGAAATTAGAGTTTTTCTAATTTATCATTGATATCGATAGATTAGAAGACTTTAATAGCTAATGGTGTTGAACTGATAAGAAAGTTGAGTTCTAAGAGTGGGGTTGTGAAGGGCAGTATGTTTAAAGAGAGAGAGAGAGAGAGGTGCGAGAGTTGCATGAGCATGCATTACATCATGCACGAACACTTGTTCAGATAATGAATATGTGTTTGTATGTGTATCTAGGAGCGGCAGTCGAGACGGGAGGATCTCCATCGCTAGAAGAATATCGAGAGGGTGGTTTCCTACCTTAGGATTGTGAGTGGACATTCCTTTCTCTTCACCTCATTTATTGTTCTTTATAAATGAATATAATGCTAGAGATGATAGCATATGAATATATACGTATATGTATAAATGTATGTAAGTGAATACATAACTGAAATGAGGAGGCGTTGGATGTATGTTGTATGGTGGTCGGGATGGCCCCTTGTTTGTGATAGAGATAGGTTTAATGTAAAACCTAGCTTACCATGAATGTGAGACCGGAGGCCTATTGTGCTTATGGTTGATGATATTGTGATTTTGAGGCTGAAGGCCATTATATATATATATATGTGTGTGTGTGTGTGTGTGTGTGTGTGTGTGTGTGTGTGTGTGTGTGTATGAATGTGGCATAGTTGAGTGTAATGACCGGGGTGCCATATTATTGATTGGGTTTTATGAGCCAGCATGTCTTGTTTATTGTTTTGGCCTTGTGAGCCACAAATGATATTTTGGTCTGGTAAGCCAACAGTTATTTGATTTGCCCTGATGGCCCATTGATATCGATTTATGATTTTGTGTGCCATGTCATTTACTCTCTATGGGTGAGGATTGACCATACAGCTCTTAGGGAGTGGGTGAAATCCAATAAACCCAGGGATAAGGATTGTCCATATAGCTCATATGGAGTGGGTGGAATCCAATAGATCCCGGAGTGTGGATTGACCATACAGTCTAAGATGGGATGGGTGGAATCCATATATCCAAGCTAAAGTATGCTAGACTTATTCTGTTATATTAGACATGAGCATACATCCCCAACCAGGGTTGTGAATCGGTCATACAACTCAGATGTAGTGGGTGGGATCCTATAGATTAAGGGGCTATACATATTTGAGATTAAATTGATTTTTTAGATATGTATATAATGCCACATTTCACTAGGTTTGATTCGTATGATTACGAGGGTGTTTCATAATTAGTGTTTGAGGCTTTGATTTCTGTTTTGTTTATTTGTCTACTCACTGAGTATTTTTCTAATACTCACCCCTCACTTTCCATTTCAGGTTAGTATAGTCGGGCGCAGTATAGCATAGTTGAAGTGAGACTTCAGCACAGTTTTCAGGTACTTGACTCAGGATTGTATATTATGATCCACTGTATGTATAAACATTTGTAATAAAGTGATTTGATGTATTTGGTTTGGCCAGGAGTATTTTGTAATGTATTTTGAGAAAATACATATGTGATACATATATGTTTGAAAATCTTCCATGCTACTTCATTTTATTTTAAATGAGTTTGAAAATAGGTACTAATGCCTAGCGATTCTAAGAGTGTATTCTAAGTAATAGGATGTATTCTTGGGATTCGTGATGATTACCACGTGGTCGACTAGGGTTGGGGTGTGACAAAAAAAATGGATGGGTTATTGTCATTATCTTCTTCTATTTCAATATATATATATATATATATTTATTAGAAATTATTCAAAAGGATTTATTTAGGTTGAGGTTGAGGTTTTCTGCTTCTTCCCAAAAGAATTCTTGATTGTGTCTGGGCAAAGTTGATTGCTTAACTCTACCCAAAACCATAACATATAGAAGACAATATATAAAGAAATAAAAATGGCAATGCTAGTTGAAGGAGGAGAGACCTTATCATAAATAAACTAGAGCGTAAAAAAGGGCTGTTTATTAGTGTATGTTCTAAAAATCATTCGTTTATCAATTTTAGAAATAATTTGTCTTCTATATATAACATTTATTATTAATAAAAGAAAAAATTAATAATTTTTTTATTCACATACGCAGGTTACTTTTTTTTTTAATTTTGTTATGGAGTTAAATAAAGTATATAAGTGAATTATTTGAATAATTTTTTTAATTGTTAAATGATATTATCAAAGCTGTTCCCTATAAAAATGATATTGAATGGACAATAATATCATATAGTAAACATACTAAATATCTCTAATGAATATTATGAAATGATATTAATATGGGTAACAATGAGAGTCACATTATTAAGACATTAATATGGCTTAATAGTTAAAGAATTATTTTTCAAACATAACCAAATGATGTTCAATCATCTCTAGTATTACATGTAGTTAATGATTTATAGTATAATTATCTTAGTATGGAATATAATCCTTTGATATGATACATTATGGTCAAATCTGATGTGCATGTTGTGAAACCCATCCTTTAGCATTTGGATACGATTATAAATCCCTCATGAGTGTACGTACATGACCTGGTGTTTAGATTTTTGCACGAGAGGGTGTAAAACTTGATGATTTTGTCTTGGATAAGATTATGGTGTTAGATTTAAGCTTGGGAAAGATTTGGATTTTTAACCCTAAAATCATCTCCAATTAAGAAAAAGTTCCCCTTTTTTTTGTAGAGCTCGGAGAGAGCTTCGTATTGATATATTATGGGTTCTGAGCGGATATTCGAGCTAAAAGTTATGGCCAGTTGAAGTTGTAGTCCTCGAAAGAAGGACTAGAAGCAAACATATCGATACATTTGGGGAAACGTATCGACACGTTGAGGTTGTGGCCAAGGGCATCAACACCTTTGAGGAAGGTGTCGATACGTTTACTATTGGGGCCAAAGGTATCGAT